>JANAVB010028196.1:0-57500 GCA_029216955.1 Iris pallida | reverse complement strand
TATATATATATATATATATAGATATATGTATATATAGATAACTTGCTAGGTATAGGTTTATATAGAAACCCTATGACTAGCCTATGGCCAAGATTATTGGCCTATGGCTTGGGGCTAACCCTAATGGCCCAAAACCCAACTTGTTGACCCTTGTTGACTAAGGGTTGACCAAAGTCAACCTTAGGTCAAAGTTGACCTAGTTAACCTCGAATTGACTAGGAATGACCTAAAACAACTAGTTTGACTAGATAATTGACCATTGTTGACCAAAGTCAACTATAGGTCAACCATGACCTAATTGATCTAGAAATGGCTTGGATAGACTTAAGAGGACTTGTTGACTAAGTTTGACTAAACCCTAGGCTATTAACTAGTTGGTTTAGGGTTGACCTATATATGAGTATACTATTGTGACTTGGGTTTTGTGGAAGGACTTATGTAGGTTAAGATATGTATGGGTTAAGTTAGATACTTAGAGTCAAGTCATGACTTGAAATTGGAATGTGGGATTAGCTTGAATATAGGATTAAGGTTGGTATTATATATATGTATATATATGTGTGGTATACTTGTATAAGTATTGGTTATACCTTAACCTTGTGGTATTGACTTAGATAGTTGACCATTGACTTAATCACCTTGCTGACTAGTCTTTGTTTGACCCAAAACCCTAGTTAGTCTAAATTTGACCTAGATTGATCATGTTGACTAGTATTTGACTAGTTTGGCTAGAATGTTGACCAAGGGTTGATTTTAACCTTGATTTGACTAATCTTGATTTATTTGACCTTGTTTGACCTTATTTGACTTAGCTTGATTTCCTGTGATCTAGTATGACTTCCTGTGACCTAGTTTGACTATTAGAGTTGACGTTTGACCAGATTGACCTAGAATCATGTAGTATGCATTATATACTTTATTTTTACCATTGTGGATATATTGTGACTTGTATTACTCTGATTAGGAGCCATACACCTCTCCTCAGACAGTATATCCTCTTCAGACATTCAGTTATCAGGCGAGTACATTCTCTGACCGTTTCATACTTGTTCAGGCTTTACTTCTCGCTCTAGATTACTTTACTTGATGCTGTCACGTTGGTAACACGGATTGGTACTATATGGATCTTTACATGAGATGTTATCCCCCTCGGGAGCATCGGGTACTTCATGTTATGTGTGTTTCACTATCATCATGTACTCCTATGCTTCCATCATTCATGTGCACTCATGTGATCATGTACTCTCATGTTTACTGAGCCCTCATGTATACTATCATGTACACCCTTTCATGGGCCCCATGTGATATCATGTATAATAACGTAACTTGTATAGATCCTTGTGTATTGATTGGGAAAACGGGAGAGTAGAAGTGGACATGTGAATAATTCTAAAGTAGTGTAATCATGTGCAAACTCAGTAGTGTAATCATGTATAAATTCTAGCCATTCACATGCCTATCTTGTGCTCTACATCACTAGTCACTTACAGTTCTCTATATACAGTAGATATTTCATTACAGCTATCTCTTTTACAGCGTATATTTCCTTTCAGCAGTTCATGTATCTTACTATATTGCCTGTATCGTATTTCCTAACCTGATATGAACTGCGTGAGATATATTATGCTCATTCCTGTCCTGATTGGACCTGTTGAAAATATTACAGAGGATGAGGACGAGGCATGGATGACTACTTATTATGGAGCAGGACTAGATGACACTTGTATTGAGGACCCTCAGCAGGATCCACCTGCAGCTGAGGATGTTGTTCAAGTAGTCTAGACCAGTTTAGTCTAGGCAGTCTTTTCTATATTTACTTTTTGTCTCACATTCTGAGTTGTATTTTGAGATGTGGAGATGTATAGACTCTTAGACTTATTGTATTATGAGTTGACATTCTGGATGTTATGTATCCTAGACACTTAGACTTATTTCATCTATGCTATGGTTCTCTTTGAGTTACTATCTATCTTCTGTCTTTCATTTTTCTACCTTAGATGTGATTGAGACTATATGTTGTGATGTTACCTCCACTCGGAGAGTATAAACTGTACAGGTACCTTATATTGTTAGATGATTGACCTAGGACAGCGTTCTACCGCCGATACTATGGCGTAGGCTGGACGTACCCACTTCTCGTGCCCTTACTCTAGGGTGCGGGTCGTGATATGTCTGGACTCGTACATATTATTCTAGTTCAGTTAGCTTTTATTACAGTCTTCATTGCCATGATTCTTCTCTTGTTTTAGTTACCTTTCTTTTCTTGTATCTTACTGTTTCTCTATGCCATCATTACCTGTATAAAACTGCCATGCTCATCAATAAAACTGTCTATAACTGCTTTATAGTTCTTTGTCATTTATTTGGGTTTTTCTAGATGAGTTGTACTCGTTTCCGTCCTGATTGGACCTGTTGAAAATATTACAGATGACAATCCTGAGGACACATGCCCTACTTACCATGGACCAGGCGAGGGATTAGCTACCTTTGGTTCTGACTCTCAGGAGTGATTCAGGAGATTAGCTAGTAGACTACTTTAGCTTTCATGTTTTGACTTGTTGTATTAAAGTTAAGGTATTGAGTTTGTATTAAGTTTGTTTGAGACATTGTTGTATTATTTTAGTAGTTAGTTGTTGTTGTCTTTAATTCCTTAGGTATAACTTCTGTGTTATCTTTTCGTGTTTAGACTGTGTTTGAGTAGATCATACCCTTTACTTGTCCTCCATTCGGAGCTGATATCTGGACAAGTACTTTTTATATTCACTGCATGAGATTAGTTAGCAACCTAGGACAGCTTACTACCGCCGACACTGCGACGTAGGCTGGACGTACCCACTTCTCGTGCCCCTATACCGGGTGCGGGTCGTGACATGTGGCTTATCGACTTGCCCTTCCGCCTTCGTTGACTGGCATACATGATGTGTTTCATGTGTCCCAATTACGTGGGTATGTCCCGAATCTGAGTCATGTCCTCGATCATTCTGAGTTAGTCGTTGGTACCGACCTAACTTACGAGGAACAACCCGTGTCTATTTTGGACCGGCGAGAGAAGGTACTCAAGAATCGGACGATAAGCCTTGTCCGTGTTTCTTGGAACCATCACTCTTCGGAAGAGTCAACCTGGGAGCGCGAGGACGAGATAAGATCTCGGTATCCGCATTTGTTTGACTAATAAGGTATATTTTTGTACCTTATTGACATGATTCCATGCTTATCTGCACCTGCTTATTTTGCACTTTGTGATGTATGATAATAACTGCTATGATAGTTAACTTGTATATGATTGTGCCTTGTTTGCCCTGATTTTACTATCCTGTCTTGGCTGGAATTCCGAGGACGGAATTTTTCTAAGAAGGGTAGAGATGTCACTCCCCAATCCTGGAATACGTATTTTTCAATCTATACTAGTTTAGAACTTGGAAATTTCTATTTTGAAGCTTTGATTTTTATAGATCTAAGTTTTAATCATTTTCGGATTTCCTTGGTCTTGATCTATTTTCGTTGGGGTTTTGTGGGCTTTGATGCTTCCATGTGGAAGAGAATTCCATTTCACCCAAGATGGAACTTTGGAAATCCGGATTTGGAGTTCGGATGGCCAAGTTGTGATGTTTTGAAGCTTTGGGTTCAACCATGGTGTTCTTGCTGTTTGAAGAAGACAGAGAGCAGTGTGCCGAGCTGCTTAGCTTACGCACACTGAGCTGCGTGCGCTCTTTAGTGCTGCGTACGCAGCCTTGAGTACGCTTCCTGTTGGAAGCGTGTCTCCCCTTGAGCCTGTGTGACTTTTCACGTACGCTGCCTTGAATAAGCCTGCGTGACTTTTTATGTACGCTGCCTTGAGTAAGCCTGCGTGACTTTTCACGTACGCTGCCTTGAGTAAGCCTACGTGACTTTTCACGTACGCTGCCTTGAGTAAGCCTGCGTGACTTTTCACGTACGCAGCTCCCCTTGAGCGTGCGTGCTTTTGTGCGAACGTTTTTGATATTTTATCAGATATTATATGTCCATTTTATATCCTTACGCCTTTTGTCCCGAGCATGATATGAGCACTAATGTGACCCCGGAGAACAAAGTGTTCCTACCCGATATATGTACCTGAATGTCCCAGTTCTTGTTCATGCTCGACAAATGACTCGTAACTCAACGTGGCGTATTTGCAATGATGCATTACACTAAGGAGGGTAGAACATGTTGACATACTGATTGACATGGATCCTCTTTGGGGTACTCGTACTAAAGTACGACTTTAGGAGGATAATCATGCAGGCCACAGCATGTGAGTCCAAGATTTCACCTAGGGTTAAATTAGGCAACTAAACATACTAGATGCATGGGGAGGGCAAAATCCCAAGATCGTGTTACACCAGCCGCCTTGAGATATTGTCTCGACGCGTCGGCTGGTCTCCACGGATACTGTGTCATCTACAACGAGTAGATGACTGTATCCGATTAATTTCTGCTATATATTATATGTCTTGGTAAGGTGGCCTTACGAGGGACCTGTGCTCAATGACACCTGTCTACGCGAACCCCTGGGTTGGCTAGCCTTGCTGGAAAGATACGATCTGAGGATTTTGAAATAACATCATGCGAGGATAACCTCGTCCCACTAGAAACTCGTAGACTTGATTGGCCGCGAAAATGACTTGCGTGTATCTTATTACCTTCCGTGAATAACTGAGGGAAGTGGACTGTCATGGTACGTGATCCAACCCATGTTCTTGTTTGATTGTTAGGTTGGTTATCGTACTATGACAGGCTGTGGACCGAAGTTATGAACGAAAGACTTATTCTGGTTGTGAAGTGCTACTTCTATGAATGATTGAGGAACATGGTCTATCATGGTACATGATCCAACCCATGTTCTTGTTTGATTGTTGGGTTGGTTATTGTGCTGCGATAGGCTATCGACCGAAGTCACGATCAGGAGATTTTGTTGTTTATACCTTTTTAACTTATGTGAAAGTTATAGAGTACGACACGTCCCGACTCCATGAGGCACCTTTTGTCCTTGTTTGGTTTTAAGGGTACCATATGGGTTCGAGGATGTTGCGCTACCCTATAATAGTTGCATAAGTATTACTATTATCAATCATTCTATTATTTGGGTTTTTAATCTTAACTCTTGTGCCCCTTTGGCGGTACTTGCTATTCGGGGCTGACCCCGCTGGTTTTGTTTGGCCAGATATCGTAGCAGAGCCAGAGGACACGATCTTCCTCCCTGACATCTATGGTGCATACTAGGAGCATGGCAGTTCGGGGACTCGAGTGGGTTTCTTCTCCACCACTCCTGCTTATATTTTGTGCGGCATTTAGCCACCGACACCTGTTAGCAGGATTACATAATATTTTGTGTCAGTACGGAATTATAAATAAACAGACTGCAGCTGTGTATAATTTTGTACTCCTGACTCTCTGAGATAGCTAAATTATAAAGATAGTCTCTCATGATCATTTTGATGAAGCGTCAGGGATGCCTTACTGCTTTATCTTTAATGTTCATTTAATTGCTGATGTGACTTGATTGATTGAGACATAGAACTCTGTGGGACCATAGGAGACTTGATTGTAGCATGTACCCCCTAGTCTCTCGACAGCCACGATCGCCGTATGACGTTACGTACCTCATATAGAGTAGCTGGCCTAGTCCGTCTCCGTATTTCGGTACTAGGGCGTGACAAGTTGACTTTTTACCCAAAAGTCAACCGTGAGTCAACACTTTGTCTAGATTTGACCAAATCCAAACCAGAGTTGACCAGTTGACCAAATGTCAACTGTTGGTCAACATTTGACCACTTTGACCTAGGGTTGACCTAGAGTTGACCAGAGTTGACCAGGGTTGACCAGTTGACCGAAAGTCAACTGTAGGCCAACTCTTGACCCCGTTTGACTTTCTTCGACTTGTTTTGACCTGTGATGACTGGTATGACCTAGGGTTGACTTGGTCTGACTTAGATTGACTTGATATAACTTAATTTGACCTAGATTGACTTGACAGGACTTAGTGTGACTCAGTGAGACCTAGTTTGACCTAGATTGTATATCATTCATTGTGAATCATTCTTAAACTTGTTTAAACCTAAATTAACATACAGTATCTCATCTTTAGGTTTCTGATTACCGCTCTGAGTATTAATATATCCTACAGCTCAGGACAGCAGGCGAGTACATTCACTGATAGTTTTTATTGTCTTGATATCTGCTATATCCGATTCAGTCGTAGTATCTTACTTGATTCTCAGTCACGATAGTTCACGGACTAGTATTGTTGGATTCCTGTCATGAGATGTCATTCCTGGATTTCTTGGGATACTGGTACTTGCTTGGTCTTGATTCTTGTACTTGTATTGACGCCGATTCCTGAAGAGGACTTGCTCCCCTCTTAGGGAATCACGCGTCATGACGTGCTATGTCCGGATCCGTATACTATTCGGGAAATGGGGAATTTTATAGATAGTGTGATCAATGTCCACCTTGAGTTACTACTTGTATTATAGTTATACCCTCACCTCACGATGGGTATAGCCTGACCTGTGCTACTACTTGCTCCATAGCTTACCATCCCGGCCGGGCCGAGTCCACGTACTTGTAGCCGGTCGGCTGGAAGCCTGATTCTTGACCCATACCGATCACATTAGGCTATAATATTCGAGGCACATTTTATATTTACTATTCTTATCATATATCCTGATCTGCTCTACTTTCAGTACTCTCTCACCATGCATGATATACAGTTACTCACATGCTCTACATGCCTTTACATTGTACCTTGATTGGAGACTAAGTTCTGCTCGGGAGAAGAGTTACAACTCTGGTCCTTGTTTGGTTTAAGGATTGTAACTCGGCTTCCGAACGGTTCCCAAGTCTTCATATATCTTTGTCTTGTAGTTCATTATACTGTCTCTTATAGAATTTGTTAATTCACATGGAACTGCTGTTAGTGCTTGTACTTGCTCATTTTCCTGACAGGATATCGTTATGATATATTACAGATGATTCTGAGTCGGACTGCTCGACCTATTATGGGCTCGAGTCAGATGGAGTAGCCTTGGATCGTGGCCTTATAGTAGAGCCACTAGATTTTGTACTTCTAGAGTAGTGTAGATTAGCTAGGTTTGACTGGACTGTGATCCAGCTAGCTTTATCAGACTGTAGCTTCTACATTATATTTTGAGACCCTGTGATGCTGTATATATCTGGGCTTGTATTGGACTCTGGACTTATTTACTCTTTCATCTATCACATGTTCTCTTTCTGAGCTATCTACCTTAGTTTTATTCTGTGATTGAGACTGTATTGATATGTCACCTCCATTCGGAGAGTATATACTGTACAGGTACATTTATACTGTTAGTCGTAGTATTTACAGACGTTATATACAGCGTTCTACCGCCGATACTGCAGCGTAGGCTGGACGTACCCACGTGCTCGTGCCCCTCATAAGGGTGCAGGTCGTGACAACATGTATGTATCATATAAATGTAATATACATGATATGTATGTATGCATGTATACAAGGTAAGTATGTATGTATGTATTTCTATAAACTGAGTTAACATATAACCTTTTACACACATGCATTCATACATCCTTTGACATCATGTATCACATGTCACATACACCTACCTATCACTAAATTTTAGAACATTAACACATATCCTTTCACACACATGTCAAACACACACATACTCACTTACTCTTTTACCTCTCTTTCTCTCTCTATATATATATATATATGTATGTGCCTATATATGTAGCTTTCATATATATATCTATGTATATGAATATGTGAATGTAAATAATATATATACATTATATGACTAAGTTTGTGTGCATTGTTAGCTTATGGTTTAGTTTTGTGCTTGGTTTAGCAAGTGACTTAGGCTATGAGTTAGTAGCTATCTTGGATACTTGATTTGCATATACTTAGTTTGTTTAGACCTAGAATAACTTGTTTGACCTAATTTAGACTTGTTAGACCTAGTTTGACCATAGTTGACCTAGGTTTGACTTTCAACGTTGACCAAGAGTTGACTTTGATCTAGATTGACATAGAATCATGTAGAATGCATAGTAGAACTTTATATTGCCATTTTGGACTTGTTGTGACTTGTGCTGTTCTGATTAGGAGCCAGACACCTCTCTTCGGACAGTATATTTACTTTGGACATTCAGACACTAGGCGAGTACATTCTCTGATCATTTCATATCCTGCATTAGGAGTATATTTCCTGCTTTAGATTACTTTACATGATGCTGACACGTTGGAAACACGGATTAGTACTATATGGATCTTGTTGTGCGATGTTATCCCCTTAGCGGATACATCGGGTATTCGTGTTCGTGTACTTTATCGTGAGCATCGTGTACTCCTTGTATTCGTGACATTCGTGTATAAATCATATAAAATTGTGTATATTTATGTATTCACATGATCTCGTGTGCGACTATACTTCGTGTGCAATAACATAACTTAGCTAGATCCTTGTGTATTGATTGGGGCAGGGGAGTAGAAGTGGTTATGTAATCAATCCAGTAGATTACTCATGTACAACCTCTGTAGATTACTCGTGTACAACCTCGTGCCGTTTGCATAACCATCTTGTGCTCTGAATCACTAGTCACTGATAGTTCTCTATATATTGTAGCTATTTACTTACAGTCTCTCCCTTTTACATCATGTTGTTCTTCAGTTTCCTGTATCTTACTCTCTTGCATGCTTTATATTTCCTAGCCTGTTATGATTTGTTGAGATGTACTGTACTCGCTCCTGTCCTGACTGAACCTGTTGATAAATTTTATAGATAGTCTGGAGGTTGCCTGCTAGCCTAGAGGAGACACAGTAGAGGTTGTATAGAAAGTTAGGGTTTGCTTATAGCTTATTTTCAGTTGTCTTGAGTTGTATTTATTTTATGGATTACTGTATTTGAGCTTTGAGATGTATTTCTGGGTTGGTGTATCTTAGACACTTAGACTTCTATCTGATGTATCTCTTTTGGAATTCATGCTTTATCTATCTTCCATTATGCTCTACCTTAGATGTGATTGAGTTTACATTCTGCTATGTCACCCCCATTCGGGGAGTATAAACTATTTAGCCTTATATTGTTAGATGCATGAGACCTAGGACAGCGTTCTACTGTCGACACTGCGACGTAGGCTGGACGTACCCACTTCTCGTGCCCTTATTCTAGGGTGCGGGTCGTGACATGTTTTTAGTGGTGGCCCATACAGGTCGAGTTTATGTAGTGGCATTCGAACTAGAGTACCACTCCAGCCTGCAGTAGAATTAGGATATATTTTTGAAGGTACTCAATCACAGTTAGGATTTCTTCAGAGATTCCTGGGACGACCCTTGAGAATCTTATTTTAACTTCGATTTGAAAAACTCTTCTTCCCTTGATTTGATTTATCTTTACTTTCTGTTGTTGAACTTGATTTTGATGATGATTGCGGAGTTTTAAATCTTGATGTTAGATGTTGCATCCGAGTTTGTATTTATATGATTTGATGGATTATTGTTCAATTTTGAATCTTGATGTTCGTTGATAAATTTGATTTTTGGGTATCCATTGTTGATTTAATTTAATTTTTGTCAAGATGAAATCATATGGGCTAGGTCATCTAAGTTATGGAATCTAGTCTTCTACAGTCACATTAGCCAGCATGGTGAGGACATATAGTCTGATTTTGGATATATTTCTCGGGTGTGGGAATTTAAGGTTTTCGCAGCCAAGCTAGCGGCATCGCAAAAATTTTAAATACCATGATTCTAGAGGTATGTGCCTAAGTCGAGGACTCTGTGATTATCGTAGCCTTGCTTACTAGTATGACGAGGATTTAGAGTACCATAATTTTGGATAGACGCATATGATTATCAGATTGTACCTTAAATATTTTTGAACATGTTTTCTCTACTTTTGTTCCAGTCCTTCAAAAAAAAATTATTATTTGTTTGTTTTGTTTTGCTTCTCATTATTTAACTTAGGAGTAGGTTTAGTTGTTTTTATAAACTCTTGTGTAACTTCTTGCTATGAATTTTTTCTTAATACAATGAACCGATGATTTTGCTAGACCTTATCTTGTAATTGATATTATAGTTCTGGGTTTCAAAATGGTTCCTTCTTTAAACAGATAAGCAAAACAGATTTTATCGTTATTACTTTCTTGCTATTATTCTTGTATTAAATAATAATAATAATAAAACTGTCTTGATTACGTCAATCACCTACTTTGCAATCATGGTAGGAATCTAAATGTTGGTCTTGATGTAGAATTTGATTTTTATATTGGAACATGAGAATATATATATAGTGGACACAGACCCTTGCCTTATACGTATGCATGCTACACTTTGATTTCCTACCTATCTAAATACATATTAATATGGTGTTAACGTTTAAATTCTCAAAACCCCAATATTTCTGATACACTATAGTATCATAGACTAGTTCTCTGCATTTCCAGTTAAAATTTGTAATTCAAATATAAATTTCATGTTATTAGTTATGTTTACATCACTGCACATGTATGTTATACATAGGGTTTCAATTCAAAATAAATTGGTTGAGTTTTGTGTTTGAATTTGTCAAATATAAGACTGTATGAATATTAACCCTTAATACTGGATTCAAAATATTTAGTTCAATTGCTGTTTTATTTTTATTTTTTTAAAATGTAATATTTTGGAGCTATGTACATTGTTGTATGTAGGGATATGATATTAGGTTCATAATCTTACATGTTAGGCTGTGATAAACATTGGGTTGGTTAATATTATACTGGTTTAAATGTTAGCTTATTTCAGATTCTTGTATGTAAATGCTGAACTAAAACTGGGTCTAACCTTTCATTACTAAAGCTATAACCCTGTATAGTGACACCCACACTCTAACATAGTATACACTGCCATGTAACCTAACCCTTCCTCTCTATGTTATGTTCATATATCTATATAGATATATATATAGAGTTTATGCATACATGTTATAATGTATATAGATACATAACTAAATCTCTACCTCTTTATATATACATATATACATGGTTAGCCATGCATGTTATGAGCAAATGAGTTGTGTATTGTAGATTATTTAACCAATATGCCATGATTAGTGTAACTTGATAGTTATTGTTTGAAACCCAAATCTTCCTATGCACTTTTATGTATATTTCACATACACACGCCTATTATCTAACCATATGAACATGTCCACATACACCCATACACACACGAACTACATAACTTGTACATAATGCTAGCTTTTCCCTCTCTAACGCTATATATATAAATATATTGTGATTGGATTTCCATACAATTGGCTTTCATTCTTTAACTTTTGATTTTGATTTTCTTGAATAGTACCACTTATTAGATAAATGGTAGTTAACTTTATTTTATTTTGATAAGTACCAGTTTTCATATAGGATGGTAGACTGCCTTACAGTCTTGATGATTGTTATTTCTGTATCTTTTTTAGTTTAGCACCCTAGATTGCTTGTGTGTTTTGATACCCTATGACCATTTTGGTTTAGCATGACTAGTATACCTAGATGAGACTTTCACTACCACCGTATGCCATGACCATGTATGTCATCCTTTTAAATCGTATGATTGTTTAAGTTCCGAGACTTTGATTGTGGGGGGAGGTTGACCTAGAAGGAGTATGAACATTTTAATTTTGAGGACAAAATTTTTCTAAGGTGGGTAGACTTGTAACACCCAGTTTTCTAAAATGAGGATAATTTTAAAATTTTATAATTTTAATCATTTATTGATTTGACATTTAAATCATGATATAATTTTTGGTAATTTTTAAATCATTTTAAAACTATTTAAAATTATGACTTGTGATTTTGATATTTTGCTAGTGAAACCCTAGAGACTGTTTGACCTAGAGCCTAACCATGTGATTAGGATGTTTTAATGTCATTTCTGGCCTAAGGATATTTTGCATTTGACCTCTTTGAATTATTTTGATATTTATTGCGTTGGTGATTGTTGATTTTGACCTTTGATAGGTGTGATTTTGTGATGGTTTTGTGTCCGTAGCGGACACGTATCAGTTTTTATTTACAAATGTTTGATGTGCCTCAAAGACATTTTTTTATTGCTGATTTTTTTTTTTTGAAAAGTAGTTGAATGAGATTATTTTCTGCATGTGTTTTCTGTGATTGCTTTATTTTAATTTCGAGGACGAAATTTTTTAAGGTGGATAGATTTGTCACCCCCAGTTTTCAGAAACAGGGGTATTTTTGTCATTTTACATTTTTGAATATTTTTAAAATTTATTTTAATATTTATGATATTATTTTGGGGTTGAAATTTATTTTATTATTTATGATATTATTTTGGGGTTATTTGAGTCGGGTTCGAATTTTAACTCAATCCGACTTGAAACGGGGACCCGGGGGGTAGTTTGACTCTAGTGGAACCCACACACTAGTTAGGCATGGCCCACATGATATTAATTTTAGTTAGTAGTTAGACTAATTATTTATGGATAGGTTTAGTTTAATTAGAGACTTAAAACTAGACTAAATTGACCTCAACCTTTAACCCATTTCTAATTTAAATCAAATAGATTAGTGGAGGGCATTTTGGACATTCAAATAGGGGACAACTCACCCTTTTTGGGCAGCCACCTATGGGGGGGGAGATAAGGAGTGAGTCACTCCTTTATTCATTTGTTTTCATCCACTTTCTCTCTCTTGTTCTTTCCCAAATTAATTTAGAGATGAACCTCCATTGATTTCATCTCCAAATCAACCCTTTCTTCCACCAAATCTTCTTCATTTCTCCTCTACTCCATGGTTAGAGGGTGCTAGCCAAGTTTGGGAGGATTCGGAGCTCGTCCGTGTCCTTTTAGAATCTCTACGTGTCGGTGTCGTGTCGGAAGGATTTTCCTTTGAATCTCTCTCCCGGAAGGTATAATCTCTCCTCTAATCCATCCCTACATGCATATAGAAATATTTTGAACCCATAGGAATGACCCCCATGGTTGTATCTCCATTTGTGTACATTTCGTGTCCATTTGGAGGTCATAGGAGTGTCCTTTGTGTTGTGGTTGTGTCCATGTGGGAAAACCCTAAATTTGGACACACTATGTGTTGTTGTTATGTATGAATGAATTATTACATGTTTAATCTCATATTTTTGTATTGGAGATGTGTTCTATAGTGTCTCATATATATATATATATATATATTAGTGTAGAGAGTGAGTTCTTGATATATTATGTTATATACTTGTGTTTCTTTTGTCTCAAACTACCTAAATTCGTCATAATATTTATCCACGTTTTTAGTAGCAATAGCAACTTAGAAATGTCATAACTTTTAGCTTAAAACTCCGATTTATCTTTCGTTTTTTTTAAAAGAACCGTATCGAAGTTAACTTTCCAAATATATATTTTAATAAGCCAAATTCTTTCTGTAACTTTCTGTAGAATTATTTGAGTGTCAGCTGTACGAAAGACGAACGCATTTCGGTGTTTTCGCGATTCCGGGAGCTTCCAGACACGAAAATGCGATCCGTTTAAAGTTTCGAAAAGCTAACACGAAGGGCTACAACATACTTTAATCCTAGAATTTAGTGAATGCCCAATTGGTACAGTATTGGTTTTAAGTAGAAGAGTGACTATACGATATATGCATTTTGTGTAACCTATGAGCCTATGTAGTATGGATATTAAATGAATATAGAGTATGTAATGCATGATATGTTAGATGAATGAAATAATATATATATATATATATATATATATATATATATATATATATATATATATATATATATATATATATATGATATATTCTCTTTACATTAATGTATATATATGGTTGAATGCAAGCATGTAGGAATGCAATTAATATAATGCATATGAGCAATGCATGAATGAAAGAATGGTATACAATGTATGCATGAAAGTATATAATGAATGCTAAATATGAATGCAAGATATATATGTAATGATAGATATGAATGCATGTTGTATAAATATTGTAATGCAATATATAATGATAACATGTATGGTAATGTAGAGTATATGATGCAGACATGAATGAATGGAGGAAATACATGTATATAGGTAATCTAGAATGTAATATATGAATGCAAGCATGCAAGATAATGTAATATATGAAAGGAATGATAATATATAACATGATATGTAGGATAATGCAAGGTATGAAATATATGATGTGTGCATGTTTGTATGTCTCTATGTTAATGTATGAAATGATATGAATATACAATATATGCATATGTATAAAACATGTAGGTAATGCATAGATGCATGAATGAAATGAATGTTTGCAATATGTTAAACCCCGTTCGCTGACTGGGCAGCGGAACCCCCGGGTGCGTGGCTCCGGAGATGTCGTTGGGTGGTTTAGAGAAATCTTTGTGGAATACCATCGTCTTTGGCCCACCATGATTTCTTCATTGCATATGTTCACATTGATCTTGCTTATTGCTTTTTTGCATGTACATGTTAGACGAACAAAGCAATATACATAGTAGCAAGTATGATAAGTTAAAAGCACATTAGGACTATACAAAAGTTTAAGTATCAATGCTATAGTGATAGCATAAATATTAGTGATATCATAATGTTAAACTTAATTGAATAACCATAATCAAAACATAGTTCTGATTTTGGTAGCTCAATTAAATTTAACATATATATAATACAAACTCATATCACTAATATGTAACACAATAAGCACATATCACCAAAGGTATAAGTATAAGTAGAAATGCTATAGTGATAGTTTGAAGAATAGTGATAATGAAATGCTAAACTTAATAGATTAACCATATTCAAAATATGATACAATCATTGGGCCAACACCACTAACATTGGAACAAAGATGATGCTAAAAGATGTTAGATTTGTGTCCGATTTTCGTCTCAATCTTCTCTCCACCGGTAAGTTTGATGAAGAAGGATTCACAAACAGTTTTGGTAAAGGATGTTGGAAGCTTACCAAAGGCTCACTTGTACTGGCGAGAGGAAAGAAGTGTTGCACTCTCTACAAGAACAAGTTGCAAGATCAACACAACCACACACAACTTGTAATCCTCACACTTGTAATCCACTTCAAGTGAGTTTGTGAGAGAAAGTGATCCAAGTTAAGTTGTATCAACTGGAGAAAAAACGGCGAAGAAATGACGGGCGGAGGACGTAGGCTCAAATTAAGCTGAACCTCGGTAAATCTTTTGTGTGTGCAATCTTTCTTTATTTCTCTTCCATTTTTTATTTTATGTTCATCTCATCACAAAGACGAAAAATGTCTTCTTCTTTTTCCAACAAATATTACTTTTGTTTAGAATTATTTCAAATGTTATATAAGAGCCCTATAAACCCGATGGATCTGACCCAACCCGAGTTCAATCCGAGCCAAACCAGATCCTCCGGCCTTGGTCTTGGACTTCATATGTTGAACCCAAGGTCGGACTGAACTAGAGCTCGGGCTAAGATTATGATTCATCGGATTTGGCTCGGGTTGACCTCAAGCCTGACCCAACCCGTCCGAGTTACACCACTAGTAAAAAATATAGTTACTAATCAGTTTCTAGAACCTTCTCATGTTCTTAGGATTTTTTTTTTTCCAATTCACGTGGGCCTTATCTGGTTCAGGAAAAAAAGGGAAAAAAATTTCTTTGCTCTTATTATGGATACAAAAAAATTATAATTTCGTTATTTTTTTCGTTATCTGAAGAAGTTAAAAATATAGTCAAATACATCTTTGAGCATGATAATTTAGTCCAAAAATCTGTAATAAATGTAAAAATTTGGAAGGAAAAGTGGTTGAGGTGATTAGAAAACAACTATTTTTTCATACTTTTATTTTATTTGGAAACCATTTTTCTTTAGGTCTCTTTCGGTTCGGTTAGCAGAAAGGAAAAAAAAATTAATTCTTTATTTTTTTTCTTAACGTAATTTTTTATCAATTTCTTTTCGGTGGTTGGAAAGACGATGGAAAAGTGAATTCTTGGATAAATTAGGGGTGAGCATTCAGTTTATTCGGTTCCAACCGAACCGAATAAGCAAAAACTGAATTGGACCGAAACCGAATAAGCAAAACCGAAACCGAACCGAATTGGTCAATAACCGAACCGAACCGAATTAAATCGGTTCGATTTTCGGTTTATTCGGTTTTTTGGGTTTTTTTTTTTTTTTTTTTTTGTTAATATATATAATAACTAAATATACCTAGATATATTCAGTATATACCTATAACATATACCTATATATTAAACTAAATTTTTTTATTCGGTTTTCGGTTTTGGACCGAAACCGAATCCCAAAACCGAATAAGAAAATTTAATATTTTCAAAACCGAAACCGAACCGAATTTATTTAAAACCGAACCGAATTCCTTATTCGGTTCGGTTCGGTTCGATTTTCGGTCCAAAACCGAATAATGCTCACCCCTAGGATGGATAGAGAAAACCACTTTCTTCCTTTTCTTTTTTCCTCGTTTAGCATCCAAATACATAAAAGAAATTTTTTTTCTGATTACGGAAACCAAACAAGACTTTACCGTTCCTTTCATTAAAATGAATGACTTTTCTTTTCAAATACATCGATTCTGCGAACCAATAGTGGCCTTTGTTTAAAAATAGCAGAAATTATGTTTTTTAAAGTTTTATTATCAAGGCCACCAAACAAAATGCTACATCGCTGAAATACTCGGAATATCCAAAGATCTTTATATGAAGAATAAAGCCAAGTCCATCTGCGTAGAAATTCCACTAAAAACTGTGTAATATTGGTTCTGCGAAAAGCCAAATAATCACAAAACGAAACACCAACGAAATCGAAAACTAGACGAGAGCAAAAAGAAAAAAAAAAAATCACACTAATTTATGTGGTTCAACCGAACTGTACTATATAATTGAGTTCTGTCACGCTGCAACTTTGAAGGTGATGCTCCCATTTGACGGATTTAACATAAACAATATTGAAATAATTTGCTTTAAATCAAAAGACAATATACATTAGAAACTCATATTAGTGCATTCTCCTCTGACGTCGTCGAACAACTCGGTGCTCATGTATCGTTCCCCGCCACTTGGAAAAATTGTCACGATCAGTTTTCCTCTATTTTCAACCCTTCTTGCAACCTGTGGGGGACTAACAAGTCAGGAAGTGGGAGAAATTATTCAGTGGTTAGGTCTCACTACGTATCAAGCTGCTTGCTCTTCTCTCGATGTGTCATGCTGTTATTGAAAGAGAGCAAGGCTGCTACATGGTGAGGCCGGAACACTGAATAATTTCTCCAAAAAGTGCCTACAAAAACAAGAAAAAGGTTCACAGTATCGGTATCGGAATCGAACCATTCCTATGAGTATCGGTATCGGCGGTTTCGGATTGGAGTATCAAATTTTTTGGTATTGGAAAACAAATAACTATTAATAAATTATTAACATTTAAAAAAAATATTGTATACATTTAGGCATAATTTTAAGTATTTTCAGTGTTATTTCTTAGTAGTTTTGAAAATAAATGAAATAGTAGTCACACTTATTGATTGGTTTATATGCAATATATCGATTTTCTCCTTTTACATATTTTTACAACCTTATTATGCTTCAAATCTTTATTGATTTGTCTTTTTCGTTCAATTTTCTTTGTCGAATTGATCGAAAAAGAGACCCCCAAATGTCGGTATCGGTCAGTATCGGGTATCGGTCGGTATCGGATCGGAACATGCCAAAATGTATCGGTATCGGCCGTATCGGATCGTTATCAGCCGATACTTTAAACTATGAGAATAGGGTTTCGTTTCTCTCTTCGAGCTGGAGAAATCTACTTCGTGTGGAGCTTAAAATTTGCGTAGCGAGAGTGTAATATAGGTTGATATTGTGTGTAAGAACATAAAAGAAACATTCGACCTGTATGCATGCTGCCAAGTTAGCCCCCGAAGATATGCCTACGAGCAAACCTTCCTCCCTCGAGATCCTTCTCGCATGAGTTATAGCTTCTTCTGTGGTCACTGCGACGACCTCGTCGACACAAGACATGTCCAAGTTCCGTGGAACGAAACCTGCACCAATACCTTGTATATTGTGCGCTCCTGGATCTCCACCTACAAAATGTTACGAGGTTCACAGTTAAAAAGGTTTTGACGTTCTTAAACGCGGGGATGCTAAATGAGTGTTCGTTGGAGTTATAAAAAAAGACCGTTATTCAACTTGCATTTATAGTAATCTCGTTGGAACAATTTAAATGCGTATCAGTACTAAAACGGAAACATTGCAAGCAGTAGATCGGCCTCTTTGATCAGCTCAGTAATAGTTTGTTTGAGAGGTATTAGTTTTATTAAATGGCGTAGGAGTCCCTTTTGGCTTTTGTTTGAGGTAGTAGTTCTACTAAATGAAGATACTTGACAAAAGATCCAACATATATTTAATCATTCCTTTATTATTGTGATAATAATAGAGGGGTTAGGATTTGTCATGTATATGTGTTCACCTGCCTTGGCTCCTATGTTCAGGTGGGTGGGTGTAAGTATTTAGCAATTTTTCTCCAGTAAAGTGGTATAGGAGCTCTCCGTTCGAGAGGGAGAAGTTGCAACCACGTTTATAGAGAATATGAACACACGTATGATCATCTTTACAGGAGGAAATTGAACGATTTGAATGTCAAGAATGGAGGATGTATTACGATGCAACGATCTGCATGGGCCGTGGGAGGGTGAGAGTGCCAAGTCAGCGGACAAGTCTGTTGATGACTGAAAAAGGACCTATCGGAAGGTTGTTGAATTCATTCGCCAATGGCTGGATAACTTGGTGTTACATTGTGTCTCCATGGAGAGATCGACAAAGACGTTGTGGAGATGCATTCGTTGTATGAACGGAAGACGACTAGGAACAAGACGTTTCTTATTCATTAACTCATCAAGTGAGAGTACACAGAGGGTGCATCGGTGGCACAACATAGGAATGAGATTCATGGCATCATCAATCAACTATCGGTAACAAAAATGGCGACGGAGGATGAGCTTCAGGTCCTACTATTTTTGAGTTCTCTATCGGAAAGCTGCGAGATATTGATAGTGTCGGTGAGTAACTTCGCGCCTGATGGAGTTGTCACGATGGAGTTGGTCAAAAGCAGTATGTTGAACGAGTAGATATGGTGTAAGCAACAGGAATCGTCGCAGGAGTCCGCTCTGGTAGCTTTCTATGTTTATTGAAGACTCGGATAATAGTCGTGAACATAAGAGAGTTCTTGGGATCTTGCAAAGGTGGACCGCAATTGTCACGCCCCGATTCGGTAGAATCGATAGTCGTCCCCCGGGCGTGATGCCGTGCAAGCCTAAGTTGCGCTTGCACAAGGCGGTTCATAAGGTCATCCGATACAACAGCATATACATATAAGAGTACGCAGAGAAATTGAACACATTCATATAGAAGGAAAACTCAAGCTTTATTGATAATGAACATCATGTTACAGACTCGATATAAGGACGCCGCGCGGACTTTTTACAAACTGACTCCATTACAAAATGAAGGCCGATGAGATAGCCAATCCATACATTTCATCCCTGATTACAACCAGCATTTCAAAACCACCTGGGATAGTGGGCAGTCGCTCCATCTGTCTTCTAGCTTTCAACAGCGGAGTCTTCAAAAGAGATTGGATCCAAGCTTCGACCGCACGAACGAAGCTTCAAAACACACGAGCGTTTCATTCTTTCACGTGGCACGCTCCTCCTGATTTAGCGTACCTGTGGAGAGAGAGCGAGGATCAGTACAATCAACATGTACTGGCGAGTGACTAATTAATTTCCGGGCTCTCATTTGGTTCAAGAATAGATAAAAATCATATGACTTCCTTTTTTATGATCTTTCTAGCCACCCTAAACATTTTATACAAAGCATTTTGACGTTATCGTTACCTTCCATGCTCATTGTTAACAATTATACCAAGTGTTTGATGTGAAGGTCACTGGCAATAACTAGCCATTTGGACATAGCCTGGTAATACGGGACCCTTGCAACGCAAGTAGCGAGCTCCGATGCAAGTCCCCGTCTTACCGGTTGCTTCATACCCAGCTCGGCTATAACATGTTTCTTCCTAGGCCGAGTCGGTCCCGTGGCCCCGGGTTGCCGCTCGAAGAAACCATCGTCCTTGTCGACAAGTTGTCCAAGACCGTAATCGATTCATTTACTTGTTTGTTTTGCAGGCTTGTAATAATTCTATCTCTTTTCTACGCAACACATCTTTTTCTCCTCTAACCCATAGGACTTGTATTCTTTAAGCAATTCATTCAATTACGATATCATTACCTGAGTTCACATTTTGAAATAGAGGGTCGAGACGAAGGAGGTCAGCCACTCACCTTGAGTTTTGCTTGAGGCGAGGGACTTGTTGGCTGCGCTAGACGTCGCCTACGCGATCACCTGAAATCGCACAAGCAACCGATTAGAACACTATATTATGCAAGAGTTCGATAGGAAATGCGAGCTCGAAATGTAAACCATGAAAACCATCGAAAACATTCACGAAAACGCATTCAGAAAACCAAAGCCAAAACCAACGCAAGCGGCGTGAAAAGCAGAGCAACGGGAGGTCTCTCCCGACTCAGCCGCAGAGTCAATCCTCGAGGCGCTACCCGCTGAATGTGGGACTTGGTTCCGAAGAAGCCATTCCATAACGTGGAATGGATCTTAATTCAACCGTTCCCGTTCGATCGATTCGATCGATCCCGACCTATCGGTCCCGACCGAGTCGATAGCGACAGTGTTCCTTTCTCGCGCACCCCGTGGACGGACAACGGGGCACGATGTAGGGACGGGGCACTACACCATAACCAACTAAAAATAAGTTTCGTCCTCGAAACTTAAGAACAGAACCTACCTTTATGAAAACAATGAAGGGAACTTTTCCTTCATCTCAGACTCGAGTTCCCATGTCGACTCTTCTGCCGCATGGTTCCTCCAAAGTACGCGAACGAGAGGGATCGTCCGATTCCGCAGCAGCTTATCCTTGCGTTCTAAGATTTGAACTGGCACTTCGACGTAGGATAAGTCGGAATTTAGCTCCAGCTGGCCAAAATCCACCACGTGGCTAGGGTCGTGCACGTACTTCCGCAGCTGGGAGACGTGGAAGACGTTGTGCACACCTTCGAGCGCCGGCGGTAGGGCAATTTTATAGGCCACTGGGGCGACCCGTTCGAGTATTTCAAACGGCCCAACGAATCTCGGGCTCAGCTTCCCCCTCGCGCCAAACCGAGTAACTCCTCGCATAGGCGACACCTTCAGGAACACATGATCGCCCACCTGGAACTCAAGCGGTCTTCGATGGGTATCGGCATAGCTCTTTTGCCGACTCTGTGCAATCTTCAGTCTTTCCCGAATGAGCTTAACCTTCTCCACAGTCTGTTCCACCAGCTCCGGGCCGAGTATCTGCCGTTCCCCGACTTCATCCCAGCAAATGGGCGATCTGCACTTCCGGCCGTACAAAGCTTCATACGGCGCCATTTGGATGCTGGACTGATAGCTATTGTTGTATGCAAATTCTGCCAACGGTAGGTGGACGTCCCAGCTTGATTTGAAGTCAATTGCGCAGAGCCGTAGCATGTCTTCGAGAATCTGATTAACGCGCTCCGTTTGGCCGTCGGTCTGAGGATGGTAAGCTGAGCTGAATTGCAACTTGGTACCCAGCGCCGACTGAAGACTACTCCAGAATCGCGACATGAACCGTGAATCCCGATCAGAGACGATGGATACTGGAACTCCGTGCAGCCGTACTATCTCGTCAAGATAAATCTGTGCCAGGCGATCAACGCTCCAAGTAACTTTGATGGCAATGAAGTGCGCTGACTTGGTTAGTCGATCGACGATGACCCGGATAGCGTCGTTCCCCCGTGGTGTCTTCGGCAGGCCAACAATAAAGTCCATCGTGACATGATCCCATTTCCACTCTGGAATGGCAAGGTTCTGCATCTCCCCGCCCGGTCGTTGATGTTCAGCTTTCACCTGCTGACAGGCCATGCATTGCGACACGAAGAGCGCCACATCTCTCTTCATCCCGTGCCACCAGAAGGTCGTGCGGAGGTCCTTATACATCTTGGTACTGCCTGGATGCAATGTATATTTCGTATAATGGGCCTCCGACATTATCTCCCTTCGTAGTTCTTTATCATCCGGAACGCATAGTCGGCCATTCATTCTCAGCACGCCGGTCTTGTCTTCCGCAAAGTCGGTCGCACTACCTGTTGAAATTCGCTCGTGCATTTTCTTCAGGTACGGATCATCCTTCTGAGCGGTCTTGATCTTTTCCAGCAAACTCGGCTCTAACTGCAGCTGCGCCAACCGTATATCCCTGAATCGAACCCGGAGATCGATGCCCATTTCTTCTAAATCTTGTAGTAGTCTGCGGTCGATGGAGAGCGAGGCAAGATATTTTCGACTCAGAGCGTCCGCCACAACATTTCCCTTGTCCGGAGTGTAGTCGATCGTCAAGTCATAGTCTTTTATCAGTTCGAGCCAGCGCCGCTGTCGTAAGTTCAATTCCTTCTGAGTGAAGAGATACTTGAGGCTCTTGTGGTCGGTATAGATCGCGCACGCCACACCATATAGATAGTGACGCCACAATTTCAACGCGAACACAATTGCCGCTAACTCCAAGTCGTGCGTAGGATAGTTCTTCTCGTGCGGCTTCAATTGTCTCGAGGCGAAGGATATCACCTTGTTCCGCTGCATGAGCACACATCCCAAGCCCTGGCCTGAAGCATCGCTGAATATCTGGAAACCCTCTGGCCCATCCGGAAGCGCGAGTATAGGTGCCGAAATCAATCGTCGTTTTAGCTCCTGGAATGAAGCTTCACAGTCATCCGACCACTCATACGCGACTCCCTTTTGAGTGAGGCGAGTCAATGGCGATACAATCTTCGCGAAGTCTTTCACGAAGCGTCGATAGTATCCCGCTAAACCAAGAAAGCTTCGAATCTCACTAGCAGACGCAGGCCGCCTCCAATCAGCAACGGCTTCCACCTTCTTCGGATCGACTGCAATACCTTCGGACGAAATAATGTGACCCAGAAAGGATACGCTGCTGAGCCAAAATTCGCACTTACTCTGCTTTGCATATAGCTGATTCTCTCGAAGTGTCTGGAGCACGGTCCGCAGATGTTCTGCATGCTGCGTCCTGTCTTTCGAGTAGACCAGAATATCGTCAATAAAGACTACGACAAATTTATCAAGAAAGGGTCGAAATACCCGATTCATCAGATCCATGAAGGCGGCAGGGGCGTTCGTCAGGCCGAATGGCATCACCAGGAACTCGTAGTGGCCGTAACGAGTGCGAAAGGCGGACTTTTGCACGTCGTCTGACTTGATCTTGAGTTGATGATAACCTGAGCGGAGATCAATCTTCGAAAATACCGAGGCGCCTTGCAGTTGATCGAATAAGTCGTCTATGCGGGGCAATGGGTACTTGTTCCGGATGGTGGCTTTGTTCAGCTCCCGGTAATCGACGCACAGACGCAGGGACCCATCCTTCTTCTTTACGAACAATACGGGCGCTCCCCACGGTGAAACACTAGGCCGAATAAACCCTTTATCGAGTAACTCTTGTAGCTGGACCTTGAGTTCCTTCAGCTCGGCAGGAGCCATTCTGTACGGGGCCTTAGAAATCGGTCGAGTATCGGAAAATGTATCGATGCTGAACTCGATCTCTCGGTCGGGGGGCATGCCGGGTAGCTCGTCCGGAAACACATTGGGGAATTCTGCCACAACGTCGGTCTGACCTACGTTTGCACCATCCTGTCGCATGTCTCGGACGGACGCCAAGTAGCCTTCGCACCCAGAATGCAGCATCCTCCGAGCAGAGATTGCCGAGATCAACATGCAGGTCGACGACGCCTCACCACACGAAAAGCAGAATTTAGGCACTCCTGGTATGCGGAAAGTGACCGTCTTCCTGGCACAGTCTATGGTTGCGTTGCACGGCCCGAGCCAATCCATTCCCAGAATGATATCGAAGTCATTCATGTCTAGGACCATCACGTCCAGACCGATCTTTTGACCGCCGATACAGATAATCCCGTCGGTGCAGGCTGAATTAGTGAGTATAGGTGTGCCCGAAGGTGTGCTCACGCTAAGGTCGAGGTCTAATGATACTAACGGAAATTTGTGCTCGACGACAAAGTCCGCCGCTATAAAACTATGCGAAGCACCTGAATCAAATAGTACACGAGCAGGCACATTATTAAAACTAAGTATACCTGTCACGACCGTGTCTGATGCCAGCGCTTCATCTCGAGTCATGGCGTAGACGCGGCCCTGAGCATTGGGGCGACGGTCTTGGCCATTTTGCGGTACAGGTTGCTGGGCTCGAGGCGCTGGAACTTGATTCCCTGGACGGTGTTGCTGAGGCACCGCTGGACGGTGCTGTTGGGGCGCCGTTGGGTTCGGCCTTCTGCTTGGACACTCAGCACGAATGTGGCCCTTCTTGCCACAGTTCCAGCATCCATCCACTGGTATCGGACAATCGACGATAGTGTGACCGTTCCGGCGGCAGCGGATGCAATATGGCCATGGGTTACGCCCTTGGTACCCGCCTTGTTGCCCATTGTTTGGACGCTTGGTCCCATTGTTTCCTCCCGCGTGGCTAGGGCGTTTGTGATTGTAGGTATGCACAGCGCCGGCAGCACTTGGAGGGTATTGGCTTTCAAGGCGGAGGGCGTGGTTGAGAGACTCCCCCATCGTTTGGTATTTGGGAACAGACACATGGGCGGCGATAGATAGTCGTAGGCCCACTTCGAACCGTCGTGCACGACTCGCCATGGAAGGCAGGTATTGTCCAGCAAACTTGGCTAACTTGTTGAACTCTGCTGCATACTGCCGCACCGTCATATTCCCTTGCTTTAGCTGCATAAATTCATTCTCCTTCTCTTGTCGAATGGCATCGGGAAGGTACTCGATCTCGAACGCCTCTCGGAAGGTAGCCCAAGATATCGTCGCTGCCTCGTTGTCGTGTCTGATTGCTCGCTTTTGCACGGCCCACCAGTCGTGCGCGTTCAATCGGAGTAGAAGTTGAGCGCAAGCGACTTTCTTGGACTCATCGACGCCCAGAAGCTCGAACCGGTCTTCCAACTCCTCCAGCCAATCGATTGCCAACGAAGGGTCTTCAGTACCGCAAAAGGAAGTACGGAAGCTTTTTGTGAATTTTGACACGTCGAAGTTGGAACTTCTCGGTGCCGCAGGCATAAGCTCGGGTACCTCCGGTTCGATTTCGCTTTGTCTGGCCGCAGGCTCGGTCACGGCAGGAGTCGTCGCAGAGTTGTTGTTGTTGGCCACCACTGTCTGTACAATCTGCTGAAGAGTATCAAGCTGCTTCTGCTGCAACTTGAATTGTGCATCGAATCGGGCCTCGAACTGGGTCTGGCGTGCCTCTACCTCCCGTCGATGTGCCTCAGTCTCCCGTCGATGTTGCTCATTCAGGCGTTGATTCTCCTGAGCTTGTTGTTGTTGCGCTTCCAGCATGCGCAACATCCGCTCCATGGCATCGTTAGAGGGTCCGAGCCTCGAGCTACTCGAGCCGCTCGAAGCACTTTCTTCGTTCACCGCCGCACTTTCTGGAAATTTGAAGGCAAAAATACATTAGTCATAATACTTATCACGGACTCACTCGTATGGAATGACATATCTCATCGACACGAGACCAACGGTTTTGAGACTAGAAACACGACACTGGAGGCCAAGAACGTAAAGCCGTGCTCTGATACCATTATGTCACGCCCCGATTCGGTAGAATCGATAGTCGTCCCCCGGGCGTGATGCCGTGCAAGCCTAAGTTGCGCTTGCACAAGGCGGTTCATAAGGTCATCCGATACAACAGCATATACATATAAGAGTACGCAGAGAAATTGAACACATTTATATAGAAGGAAAACTCAAGCTTTATTGATAATGAACATCATGTTACAGACTCGATATAAGGACGCCGTGCGGGCTTTTTACAAACTGACTCCATTACAAAATGAAGGCCGATGAGATAGCCAATCCATACATTTCATCCCTGATTACAACCAGCATTTCAAAACCACCTGGGATAGTGGGCAGTCCCTCCATCTGTCTTCTAGCTTTCAACAGCGGAGTCTTCAAAAGAGATTGGATCCAAGCTTCGACCGCACGAACGAAGCTTCAAAACACACGAGCGTTTCCTTCTTTCACGTGGCACGCTCCTCCTGATTTAGCGTACCTGTGGAGAGAGAGCGAGGATCAGTACAATCAACATGTACTGGCGAGTGACTAATTAATTTTCGGGCTCTCATTTGGTTCAAGAATAGATAAAAATCATATGACTTCCTTTTTGATGATCTTTCTAGCCACCCTAAACATTTTATACAAAGCATTTTGACGTTATCGTTACCTTCCATGCTCATTGTTAACAATTATACCAAGTGTTTGATGTGAAGGTCACTGGCAATAACTAGCCATTTGGACATAGCCTGGTAATACGGGACCCTTGCAACGCAAGTAGCGAGCTCCGATGCAAGTCCCCGTCTTACCGGTTGCTTCATACCCAGCTCGGCTATAACCTGTTTCTTCCTAGGCCGAGTCGGTCCCGTGGCCCCGGGTTGCCGCTCGAAGAAACCATCGCCCTTGTCGACAAGTTGTCCAAGACCGTAATCGATTCATTTACTTGTTTGTTTTGCAGGCTTGTAATAATTCTATCTCTTTTCTACGCAACACATCTTTTTCTCCTCTAACCCATAGGACTTGTATTCTTTAAGCAATTCATTCAATTACGATATCATTACCTAAGTTCACATTTTGAAATAGAGGGTCGAGACGAAGGAGGTCAGCCACTCACCTTGAGTTTTGCTTGAGGCGAGGGACTTGTTGGCTGCGCTAGACGTCGCCTACGCGATCACCTGAAATCGCACAAACAACCGATTAGAACACTATATTATGCAAGAGTTCGATAGGAAATGCGAGCTCGAAATGTAAACCATGAAAACCATCGAAAACATTCACGAAAACGCATTCAGAAAACCAAAGCCAAAACCAACGCAAGCGGCGTGAAAAGCAGAGCAACGGGAGGTCTCTCCCGACTCAGCCGCAGAGTCAATCCTCGAGGCGCTACCCGCTGAATGTGGGACTTGGTTCCGAAGAAGCCATTCCATAACGTGGAATGGATCTTAATTCAACCGTTCCCGTTCGATCGATTCGATCGATCCCGACCTATCGGTCCCGACCGAGTCGATAGCGACAGTGTTCCTTTCTCGCGCACCCCGTGGACGGACAACGGGGCACGATGTAGGGACGGGACACTACAGCAATGACGGCTACTATCACTATAATGAGAAGGATCACTTTAAGTGGGGCTACAAGAATTTCATAGATGAGAAGGCTAAATGCAAGGACGATCAGGTGAATTTTTCAGCAGTGAGAGATCGCATTATCACAGCAATCGATACAGAGGAATCTTGTAGCATATGTCATTATGACGGATGGGCCTTGGACACGATGTTGTCGTATCAACCACTCCATAGAGCTCAACAACATTCAGAAGAGTCGTTCGTATGACCACAATGTGCACATAGACGAGTATGTTGAGAGGTTCCAGTAGAACACATAATTGAAAGATCACATCGGACTCCCCTTGAATCATAACCACGACTTAGGTCCGATAAGTGAGCGAAAATACTAGGAACGGAACTTGAGGAATCCATTACAGAACAGTAGCCAAAAGCAATATAAGACGAAGCTTGAGCACAATATCTCAATAATAGTAGAACCAGTAGCGAAGTAATAGACAATCATAGCAGACCACAAACCAGAATAAAAATAGAGGACAAAAGACCAAATAACAACTTACTGAGAGCAGTAACCAGCGAAGTAGGAGCCGAACTGGAGAGCCAATCAACATGCTCCAATATCCAAATATGAGAGCAAGTAAATATCACCGAGAAAATGGCAGAAGTAGTAGAGGAAGCCCAATAATCAAAGTAGACGAGAAAAACTTCGTATAATAGGTGAGACTATAGGTCGGCTCTGATACGATGTAAATTCCCAAATCTATATATGTCCAATCTAACTTTCATTCATTGTAAATGGAAAATATATATACAATGACTAGGGTTGTCCTAAAGCCCATAGGATTATTGGGTCATATGCTAACACCACAAGTTCGAGCTGAAATTCATCCTAATTTCAGTTGGAATTGTTTGATTTCTTCAATTAGATTGATCAAACATACCTAAATATATAAGAGAAGGTGCTTCTATATATCTTGATTTCACCATCATCACCATGATCACTTCCCCCATCCCACTCGTGCAGCCACACGTGCACGTCGCCAGTGCTGCTGTTGCATACATGCACGTCACTGCGGCGTGCGGGATGAGTGTGGCGCCGTGTGTGTGTGGTAGGGGATGGCATGGCCATCAGGATTAGGGTTTATGTTAGGATTCAGATTTGGGTTTGGGATGGATTGAGGAATGAGGAAGAAGAAGATGGACGAAATGGTCATTTTGTATTTTTCCGTGAACGGTGTTATGGTGGTAAAATGCAAAAGTAGTTTATGGTAGCAAAATGCAAACAGAAAATAGTTTATGGTAGCAAGCCGCAAGTCTTGATAGTTGATGGCATTTAAGTGCAAATTAGCCTATTGCCTAACCAAGAAAAACAAAGACTAGTATAAAGGCTAAAAATGTTACCCTAAAATAGCAAGTGTGACAAATTGAAACTCAGATAAACCAGTACACGTGTCCTCGTCTAGGATCCTAGTTTCTGCATCCCTTCCTCCTTCCCATTTAAGCAGTCTTTATAGTCGTTTCATAGTAAGCCTTTCCCTATCAGAATACGGTCAGCCATGGAGCTTCATCTTAATCAGGAGGCTCTACTCAAGGACGATGAAATTTCACAATCGTCCACAGTCTGCTGTTAACCTTTGAGTTGGGGTCAAATTCCCAACTGAGGAAATATAAACTAAAGAGGATTACAAACTTTGAAATTGTCCCTAAAACTGTATGGATATTGGGAAGTGGAAACCTACCTCACAGGTCATGTTTGAATTCATGCAACCAAATGAGCAATATTATGAAATTCCCCAAGAATAAGAATCGAGTCCAGGAGTGAAGAAGAAGTTCCGAATATTTACCTGAAAGGACTGCACTTTCTGCAGGTTCAACACATATGATCTTCACAGCAGGGTTTTTCATCTTGAGATACTTCCCAGCACCAGATACTGTACCTCCAGATCCAACACCACACACAAGAATGTCCACTTTGCCTGCTGTATCTTTCCATATTTCGGGTCCTGCATTTAAATTATTTGATTACCACTTGTGCAAATTTA
This sequence comes from Iris pallida, assembly GCA_029216955.1. Lineage (NCBI taxonomy): Eukaryota > Viridiplantae > Streptophyta > Magnoliopsida > Asparagales > Iridaceae > Iris > Iris pallida. The sequence continues at coordinate 28,177 of JANAVB010028196.1, read as the reverse complement.
GCCATTGCATAAATTCAATACATGGAATCAGGACTACTAAGCAAGAAAGTGAAGATTTAGCTTCACATAAAGATACATCAAGAATCAAGTTAAAACAGAGAACGCACATAAACATCTTATATTAAACTGGATAAACATATTTTACATAGTGCACATCAAGTTGTGAAGATTATTTTTCAACAGGTATTTATTATCTATTACGAATGCAGATAAAAGAAAAATGGAACTGTGCAGGGAACAAGAAAACAAGTGCAGGAGCTAGTCTGTTTTTGTTTACCATCCCTTAATCAATGTAAACTAGGTTGCTTATTGGTAAAAGGACCAAAGAATATACGAGAAATTTCTACGTTAATTTTCAACAAGAATTTAAGGAAAAACTGCAACAGAGTTTATACAGGTTGAGAAAAAAATTACTAAAAACCAAACACACTATTGACAAAATATCTTGACAATGTTGACATTTTCCATTCTGTAGATCATGTTGGATGAGCTAACATGGCATGGTGTATTAAATCTTTAGATCATGCTGGATGGGTTAGCATGGATGGAGTATTATATCTTTCTGGAATCAGATATTTGCATTAGGTATAGGACTGTTTATCTTTTCCTTTCTGAAGATCATGTTGGATGAGCTAACATGGCATGGTGTATTAAATCTTTAGATCATGCTGGATGAGCTAACATGGGTGGAGTATTAAATCTTTCTGGAATCAGATATTTGCATTAGGTATAGAACTGTTGATCTTTATTGTATCAAAAAGGAATATTTCAACAGATAGTACCAGTTCCTATGAAGTGTGCTTCAGGATTTGCCGGATTAGAGAACTGGTCAAGAACATGTATACTTGGATCGTTCTCCTTCAGCTTTTCCATCCTTTCAACCTGTCCCTGAAACCCCAGCTTAGAATCTGTGCACACCCATAGAGAGAATGTTTAGCTGTAAAACACGTTTATTGATTCTAGAAATAGGAGGGCCAATTCTATAATACAGAAGATATAAATGAACTTTTAGGTATATTTAATGTATAAAACATGCCTGCGATCTTGTGCCAATGCAGTTGGGCTTAAATCTAAGTACTGGCATGAACACAAAGTTTATAGGCCAGAAAGATGGAAACCTTCAAACCACCTCCTGGATCGTAACTAAAGGTAAAATTTTAAAAGTAAATAACTAATTCAAACTCATTTCACTACGTGGAAGATCTGTAACTAATAAATTGTAATAGTCCATATTGGCACAAAGTGACAATACCCTAGGACTAATGTAAAAGAACAATAACTTTAACATCCAAGTAACTCCATTTCTTTGCAATATTTCTAATTAGATGATACACATTGTAACACCAGTTCACAAATTGTCATGTGCATTACATAACTTGCTAATAGAGCCAGTTTGAATCATTTTAGTCAGACAAATTGAATAATAGAACATACCTCAAACACATCCAAAATACCCCACTAGTAGGATAAATTTGGCAAAGAATCTCATTTTAATGAGACATTAAGCAGTAAGTTTATTTCTCACCAGTTACTGATATCTCTGCACCCAAATATAGTAAGAGCATCCGCTTATCAATTGAAAAATGGCTTGGCATCACTGCGATGAATTTGTACCCTTTAATAGCAGCCATATAAGCCAAAGCAATCCCAAGATTTCCGCTAGTAGGCTCCACCAGTGTGGTGATGCCAGGTTTAATCAGGCCTTTCTCCTCGGCATCTTCTATCATTCTACATAGTCAAGGGACAAACATGTTAAAAAATCGAGCAAAGGAGTAAGACTTCACTCAAAACAAGGATGCTTCTACCTCATATGGCACAAAATTAGCACATTTTTTTCCCTAATTTATAGGACTCCAACACATATTGGACATAAATTAGCTAGCATACTCGCTTGATGCCTATACCATGTGAGAAAGAGTCTAAGCTCAAGAACTATTCAGAATTAATTTCAGAAGAATATACCATTGTTGCGGATATCAACATATTTGTTAACTGAAGGCAGATTACAGGTGATGATACCGATTACAGATATAAATGTATAAATTTCTAGCATGAACTACTAATGATTGGTAATAAGAAACATCTACATTCAGGACCCAAAATGCAGTTCTTCCTTGCAATATGCCATGCTTTTGAGTGCTTTCAACTCAGTTATTTCTCTAAAATTTTATACATTCAGCTCTAACTCTAAGATTCATCGCAAATGTCAAGTTCATCAAACCTCAGCAACCTAAACAGCTAGTCGCTACATAAACCACTATTTGTATTGACATTTCTCAACTTCAGAGCATCCATTTAATGAACAAAAGGAAACTGTAAGATGTAATGTAAAATACACTTGATTACTAAGTCCAAAAAGAATTTTGAGATTTTAGTTTTCATATTAAACTTTCTTTCTATTAGTGTTTGGGTGGACTTGGAGTTAAAATAGCACAGAAACTCTGAGATGGTCGGAGGTGCTTGATTAGGTTGGAGAGGATATACTCTAAGTCGCTGACGATGGCCAGAGTCCTTTAAGATAGTCGAACAATGCTCGCAGATGACAGTGGTGGCAAAGAATGGCAATTGACAGTGAGGATAACTGATGGTTGCTTTCCTTGAGATGGTAAGAACTCCTGAAGATGGCCAGGTGATGCTCAAGAATATTAGTGGGGATGGCTGGAGGGATAGTAAGTGTTGAGAATCAATAAGGGACTTTTAGTCCCACATCGGAATATGTTATATGTAGAGGAGCTAGACTCCCTATAAGTAGTGAAGTAGTCCATCAATAAAATAATCCAACTATTATTTTCTACATGGTATCAGAGCCATAACTCTCTCTCTCTCTCTCTCTCTCTCTCTCTCTCTCTCTCTCTCCACAAAACAAATTTTTTTTCCCCCGCCCCCAGCCGCTGATCCTACGCCGCAAACACCGGCTCCCCACCCTCCCGAACCCTAGCCATTGAAGCATCATCCTAACCCTAGCCAGCAACTCCCGACCCCAACACCCACCCGACCCCCCTGCCAGCAAATCCCGACCCCCCCCACCCGACCCCCCCCCCCCTTCAGAACCCCCCCCCCCCCCACCCGACCCCCCCCCTTCAGAACCCCCCCCCCCCCCCCGACCAGACCTCCCACCCCGACCCCCCCTTCAGAACCCTCCGACCCCCCTGCAGATATCCGCCACCCCCTGCCAGCAAATCCCGACCCCCCCCCACCCGACCCCCCCCCCCCCTTCAGAACCCCCCCCCCCCCCGACCAGACCTCCCACCCCGACCCCCCCCTTCCCCCCCCCCCGACCCCCCCTTCAGAACCCCCCCCCCCCCGACCCCCCCCCCCCCCCGACACCATCAACACTATCCCTAACCCTAGTTTTTTTTGCCATGGCAACCCTAACCCTAGATCTAGCAGCTCCATCAAACCCTAACCCTAGCTTTTAACAAAAAAAAAAAAAGAAAAAGAAAAAAAAAGAAGAAAAAAAAAGGACGTATTTCGAATAGAGACGGCTGTCAAATCTTTATTTGCACCAACTCTGTTCCGTGCTTACGCCGTTTGGAACTAACAAATGCTTTATTTGTTATTCCTTCTTCACATCGGGACCTTTGCAGAGACTGATCATGTCTTCTCTAGTGTCCTGACGTGTTCACTTTACATGCGCGCGTCGGTGCTGGCCAAGTTCGTAGCGCATTAGTAAAGTCTCTGGCGTTGAAGAAGACGACGTCGACGACGACGACGACGAAGACGACGACGTTGGGTCAGTTGCAGACTCCGACGACGACGAAGAAGACGACGAAGGCGACGACGAATTGAGTTCACCGTTGAAGACGCCATGGATTCGATCAGTGGCAAACTGACGGCCGAAGAGTTGAAGGCCTTGGTTGATGATATCTTATCCAAGAGATTAACCGAGGTAACCCCACGTGTGATCCATACTGATGTGGATCCGTCACCTTACAAAATGGGGAAGCTGGAGAAGCTGGAGACGAAGTTGGAAGGCACTTCCAACTACTTGAAGTGGTCGCGGCAGGCAATGCGGATACTGAAGGGACGTGGCTTGGTTGGCTATGTCACTGGCCAAGCCAAGGCGCCAGCCGATCACTCCACCAAGGAGTTTGCTGTGTGGGAGATTGTCAACAACGTCGTGGCTGGGTGGTTGACTGCCTCTTTAACCGACCAGGTGTCGGGCAATGTCGAGGCTATGGAGGCTGCTGCTGATATATGGCAAACTCTCAAAGATATGTACTCCGGCTCCGGCAACCCTATGCGAGTATTTCAACTGCAAGATGAACTCGATAGAGTGGCCCAAGACGACCGTACCATCTCTGAGTATGCGGCCCTGTTGAAGAAGTATTGGTCTGATCTGGATCATTATGATCCTCTTGGGATGGAAGATGCACAAGTCGAACCAGCCTTCGCAAAGTACTTTCAGACGTTCCTGGCTTATATTTCCCGGCAGCGTATGATGAAATTCCTGAAGGGACTACATCCTGTATTTGAGCAGCGACGAAATATCCTCCTATCCCAACCCACGCTTCCGACCTTGGAAGAAGCTATAGCTGTTATGACACAGGAAGAAGCTCGACTGAAGTTGATGTCCAACAAGGGCTCCTCCCAGGGGGAGCCATCCGCGGTTGAAAAGTCTGCCCTTGCTGCCTTCAATCAACCTCCATCTATGGGTGGTGTTTGTCACAATTGTGGTGACTCCGGACATTACATCCGATTTTGTCCGAAACCCTTGCGCAATCAGTCTGCTGATCGAGGACGGGGTCGTGGAGGCCGACGTGGTGGTAGAGGAGGATATGGCGGTAGAAGGGGCGGACACAAAGCAAATCTGGCGGAGGAAGGGGGAGAGAATCAACTGGCTGAAATAACCCCACTTGAGCGGGAGTTCCTTGAGAAGTTGCGAGGCACCAAGATGGGTTCGATCGACTGTCCTGGGGCGTCTTCGACCTCGGGAGATCACCTCGCTTGCTTTGCCCAAACCAGCACCGATGATTCTGCACGTGCTCTTGCCTCTATCCATCAGTCAGGATGGATTATGGACTCTGGGGCATCTCGCCATGTCACGGGGTCCCGTGATGCGTTTCAGGGATATACTCACCTACCATTGCCGGAGAGTATTCAGACCGCTGATGGTACATCCCGCCCTGTAATGGGTAAAGGCACTGTCGCATGCACCCCCACCATCACTCTAACCAATGTCCTACATGCTCCGTCTTTTCCTGTCAATCTCCTATCCATTAGTGCCATTATACTTGATCTTAACTGTACTGTTTCCTTTGACATTCCTCAGGTGACTTTTCAGGAGAAGGGGACAGGACGACGACTTGGGACTGGCACATGGCATAAGGGGCTGTGGTATTTAGACAGGAATGGACTGGACACCGCATTGGCTTCCTTGGTTGCAGACGCACCACCAGCAGCTTCCTGTCGCAGTGTTGAAGCCGACTTGCTACTCCACCACCAGCGTGTCGGTCATTCTTCTTTTAAAGTGATGAGTCGAATGTATCCGTCCTTATATCAAAGGGCTAATAAAGTGAAGTTATTTTGTAATGCTTGTGAGTTGGGCAAACATACCAGAAGTACGTATGTGAGCACGGGGAATAGGAGTTCAGCTGCTTTTGGCATGATACATTCAGATGTATGGGGCCCTTGTCCTACGACTGGTATTAACGGCTTTCGATGGTTCGTCACCTTTATTGACTGTTCTACCCGCGTGACATGGGTCTATCTTCTGAAGAATAAGAGTGACGTCCTTGAGGCCTTTCAGGACTTTCATCGACGGGTGAAAACACAATATGGCGCTAAAATTAAGTGTTTCCGGTCAGACAATGGGACGGAGTATACTAATAAGCGGGTTGCTGAGTACTTTTCCACTCATGGAATACTTCATCAAACTTCATGTGCTTATACTCCGGCCCAAAATGGTGTGGCGGAACGAAAAAAACAGACACCTGCTGGAAGTTGCACGGACGATGATGCTGGCTATGAATGTCCCGAAACACTTTTGGGGGCAGGCTATTTTGACGGCCTCTTATCTTATCAACAGAATACCATCTCAAATATTGGACTGGAAGACACCGTTGGAAATGCTTACTGGGGCGACGACATACACTGTTCTACCAAAAGTCTTTGGATGTGTGTGCTTTGTCCAAGATAATAGGCCAGGCGTTGGCAAATTGGATCCTAGGGCACTTAAATGTGTCTTCGTCGGTTACACGGCGACTCAGAAGGGTTATGCCTGTTGGAGTCCAGTCGAGCGGAATATGTTTGTCAGCATGGATGTTACTTTCAGAGAACTCGAACCATACTATGGTTCAGATGACGGTTCAGCATTTGGTGACACACCTAACACAGGTGGTGTTCGATGTGAGGGGGAGATAATACGCCCAAATGTGGTCATCGGATCGGTTCCGTGTCCGGTTGTAGAAAACTGGACGAAAGGGGGAGAGCACAGTGACTCAGATACAGATGAAGAAGAAGAAGATACATATGTTACACAGGGGGAGCAACAGACAAGGGAAAAGGAGCTCCAAGTCTACAGAAGGAGACAACAGAAGTCCAGTACTGTGCCTATGCCGTGCCCTGTGCCTACTGTACCAAGTCCCTCGTCTACTCCTGCCCCAACTCCTGAAGATGTTGCCCCCGCACTGAATCACTCGGATTCTGATACGGATCTCTCTGACTCGGATGGTATGATCTCTCCACCACCTATTGCTCCCTTAAGGAGATCTTCTCGCATCAATGCGGGTAAGGCTCCTGCTCGTTTTGATGATTACGAACATGACATTGCCAACTTCTTGTCTTATTCTAACATTTCTTCGAATTATCGAGCCTTTATTGCATCGTTAGACTCTACTTCGTTGCCCAAGTGTTGGCAGAAAGCAAAGAAAGATCCAAGGTGGAAAGCTGCAATGATGGAAGAACTTGGAGCACTGGAGAAAAATAAGACATAGGAGCTGGTTCCATTACCCAAAGGAAAGAAAGCTGTGGGATGCAAATGGGTGTACACAGTGAAAGAGACACCAGAAGGAAAGGTCGAGCGATACAAGGCGAGGTTGGTTGCAAAATGATTCACACAGTCATATGGCATAGACTATGATGAGACGTTTGCCCCAGTAGCAAAAATGAGCACCGTGAGAACTCTGGTCTCCATTGCAGCGAATTATGGGTGGAAGCTGTACCAGCTGGATGTGAAGAATGCCTTTCTTCATGGGGACCTGCAAGAAGAAGTATACATGGAGCTCCCGCCAGGATGCTACGCGACGGCATCAAACGGAGGGACGTCGCAAGGAAAGGTGTGTAAACTGAAGAAGTCGCTATACGGGCTCAAGCAATCTCCTCGAGCCTGGTTTGACAGATTCAGAAAGGCTGTTACAGGCATGGGATACCGTCAAACAAATGCAGATCATACGGTCTTCCTCCAGCATGCAAGAGGCCACATCACTATACTTGTTGTATATGTGGATGATATAGTGATCACAGGTGATGATGAAGTCGAGATCACTAAACTGAAGTCAAAACTCGCAAAGGAGTTTGAAGTGAAGGATTTAGGAGCGATGAGGTACTTTCTAGGTATCGAGGTGTGTGAAGGCGAACAAGGAATTGTTCTCTCACAGAGAAAGTACACACTAGATCTGCTGAAGGAGACAGGGATGCTGGGATGCAAAGCAGCGGTCACTCCAATTGACCAGAAATGCAAGTTGGGAGCAGAAGCAGGAGAGTCCGTTGATCGTGAAAGATATCAACGACTTGTAGGGAGATTGATTTATCTGGGACACACTCGCCCTGATATCTCATTTGCGGTGAGTGTAGTGAGTCGCTACATGCATGATCCAAGAAAGGGTCATATGGAAGCAGTATTTCAGATCTTGAGGTATCTGAAAGGAACGCCGGGAAAGGGACTATGGTTCAAGAAGAATGGACGCATAGAAGTTGAGGGATACTGTGATGCAGACTGGGCAAGCTGCATAGACGACAGAAGGTCTACCACGGGATACTGTGTTTTTGTAGGAGGAAATCTGGTCTCATGGAGAAGCAAGAAACAGTCAGTGGTAGCACGGTCGACAGCTGAAGCAGAATACAGGGCAATGGCTCTGGGAGTGTCAGAGTTGCTGTGGGTGAAAGCATTGCTGACAGAGTTGCAGCTGGATAAGGGAGCACCATTACGTCTTCTGAGCGATAGTCAAGCTGCAATAAGTATAGCTAACAATCCAGTTCAGCACGACAGAACGAAGCACATCGAGATTGATCGATTCTTTATCAAGGAGAAGCTGGAACAAGGGATACTGAAGATTGACCATGTCCGCTCAGAAGAACAAGTTGCAGACTGTCTGACTAAGGGTCTTAGCTCATTAAGTCTGTCAAAGTTATGTAACAAGATGGGGATGATCAATATCTATCGCTCATCTTGAGGGGGAGTGTTGAGAATCAATAAGGGACTTTTAGTCCCACATCGGAATATGTTATATGTAGAGGAGCTAGACTCCCTATAAGTAGTGAAGTAGTCCATCAATAAAATAATCCAACTATTATTTTCTACAGTAAGGATGCTTGAGGATAGTGTCTACTCATTCGGCTTGCGTACGCAAATCTCTTACTGGCCATGGGCAAGTTATAAAATATAAGCTGACTAGTCTGTTTTGTCAGCACTGATCCCCACTAGGATAGTAAAGGATGAGTATGTATTTTCAGCCTCGTGGAATAAATTGTTGACAATCGTCGAAGAAAAATTTGATCTTCCAAGGAGATCCAATATTAGCACTTCCTGCGAGTATAAACTACTAGATCTGAGACAGAAATGAGATATATCCAGGCTTTCCGAAAGCTGAATATCTATCTTTCTGCATAAAATATTGTTGATATATTTAGTATGAAAATATGTTATATTTAGTATGGAAATATCCTGGAATATGTTATATTTAGTATGGGAATATCCTGAGGACATATTTAGGATGCCAGAATATGCCACAGGATATTCCATTGGATATTCTATCATGTAAAGGCTATATAAAGCCTATGAGATTATCAATGAAATTCATCAATCAATCTCAACGGTATCAGAGCCACCTTTCCACAAACCCTAACCCTAGCCGCCACCAAAACTCTAACCTAACCTTTCCCCCCTCTCCCTCCCTCTCTCCCTCCCCACTGCCGCTGCAGCTACTGCTACCGCTACGACTACTGCTGCCGCTGCGGCCGTGGTTGCCGCTGTGCGTGCCACCCCCCTCTCCCCGCACGTAGGAGAGGACGACGAGGACGAAGGAGACGCCGATGCCTAGATCTGATGAAATCAGACATGTTCGGATGTAGGAGAGGACGACGAGAACGAGCGTGAGTCGTGGAGCAAGCGTGACGTGATCGGAGAAGAAGCATCGATGGAGGCGATCCTCAAGAAGCTGGATGCTACAGATGTTGTGACGTTGATGAAGTTGATGAAGATGTCGACTGGTGAGAGCACGACACGAACGTCGCCAAAGTTGGAACTTTCCTCCATCGACCTGAAGCTGGACGGACCAGCCACCTATCTGAGTTGGTCACGGCGGGTGAGAAGAACCCTTGCAGGAAAGAACCTGGAGGGATTCTTGACGGGTGAGAAGACAGAGCCAGACGAGGGCTCGACAGGACGCGACAAGTGAAAATCCACTCATATGGTGATTTACATCTGGCTTCTCAATTCCTTAGTCCAGTCTATTGCCTCCACAGTAGATGGCATTGAGATAGTGAAAGACATGTGGGAAAAGTTGAGGAGAACCTATGATGGTGTGGGGAACAACTTACGGATCTTCCAGATAAAAGGGGAGATCGACGACACCGTACAGGGAGAGGAGACGGTGCAGGAGTACGCCACAGAGTTGGAGCGTCTCTGGCTGGATTATGATCACTCCTCAAAACGGGCAAGCTGCGGGAACCCAAAGTGTAAGGAAAGACATGTGTGTCTGCAGGAGAGGACGATAAAATTTCTCAAAGGACTGACTACAACATTCGCACAGAGGACAGCCTTACTCCTCGCCCAACCAGAGATTCCTAGTCTCGATGAGGCTATCTCAGCCATGATCCAGGAGGAGACGCGCATGAGACTACAGGCAGAGAAAGGTGGTCCCCCCGAAGCAAAGTCAGCACTCGCGGTTACTAGCTCGGACGACACAGGATCCAAGGGAGAGCTCTGGCAACACAATCGGCAGTGCTACAACTGCGGAGAGAGGGGCCATCATCGGTATGCTTGTACCAAACCACCTAAGGAGGGAGACTCAGGTGGTGGACGAAGACGAGGATATATTAGACGTGGTCGTGGTCGAGAGGGTCGACGAGGCGGCCGAGGAGGGTATCGGGCAAACCTGCTAGTAGCAAAAGGGAATGGAGGAGCTGTTGGCACCTTTACTGAGGAGGATCAAGCACTGTTGGACATGCTGGAGAGAAAGCAGAGAGCGTCAGCCGAGGAAGACAGGAGGAGTGGAACAAAGGAGGCATCTACCCCATTCTTCGTTGGAGGCAGTGTCGCTATGTATGCCCACCCATCAGAAGGTACTGATGAGTCACTTGCTCTTGCATCTATGTCTTCCCTTAAAACGTCAGACTGAATTATCGACTCAGGAGCATCTCGGCATATGACCGAGAATGCTAGTGAGTTTTCTTCATACACTCACCTAGCATCAGCAGACACCATTCAGACTGCAGACGGCACTTTCCAGCCAGTAGTCAGTAAGGGTACTGTTAATTGTACAGGTTCAGTAAGATTATCCAATATTTTACATGCTACATCCTTTCCAGTCAGTCTTCTGTCTATTAGTTCTATAATTCTTCAACTTAAATGCATTGTTTCTTTTGATATTCCTAAGGTGATCTTCCAGGAGAAAGAGACAGGACGAAGACTTGGAACTGGCACTTGGCATGAGGGACTGTGGTACGTAGATCGAGAAGGACTGGACTCAGCATTGGTATCTATGGCAGAGAAGGCTGTAATGGGAGAGCTGCAGCAGAGGACTGAAGATACTTTGATACTTCATCATAGGAGGATGGGATATTCTTCCTTTGATACTCTAAGTAAGTTATATCCAGAGATTTATGCAAAAACAAATAAACAGAAATTAGTATGTGATGCATGCGAGTTAGGAAAACTTACTAGAAGCTCATATGTTGGTACTGGTCATAAGAGCTCTTTTGCTTTTGAGGTAGTACATTCTGATGTTTGGGGTCCATGTGCTACTAACACTATGAATGGGTATAAGTACTTTGTTTCCTTTATTGATTGTGCATCTCGTGTCACCTGGCTGTATCTGATGAAAAATAAGAGTGATGTATCTGCCTGTTTTCGAGATTTTCATAAGCATATCCAGACTCAGTACAATGCAGTGGTGAAGGTACTGAGGTCTGACAATGGAACGGAGTATACTAACAAGACGCTTGTAGAGTACTTGTCAGCACACGGAATACAGCATCAGACCACTTGTACATACACACCAGCACAAAATATAGTAGCAAAAAGGAAGAACCGACACCTTCTGGAGACCGCAAGAAGTATGATGATCGACATGAATGTCCCACAAAATCTATGGGGGCATGCAGTGTTGACAGCAGCTCAACTTATCAACAGGATGCCTTCAAAAATCCTGGGATGGAAGTCCCCATGTGAAGTATTGCGAGACAATAATAGTGGGATACTTCCACTGAAGGTGTTCGGATGTGTGTGTTTTGTGAAAGACAACAGACCATCAGTTGGAAAACTTGACCCTAGAGCGGTCAAGTGCATCTTTGTGGGCTACTCAACAACTCAAAAAGGGTATGTGTGCTGGAGTCCAGTAGAGAAGAAGAAGTTTGTTAGTATGGATGTTAACTTCCGGGAGCATGAGCCATATTACCGCCAGGAGGGAACTTCACACAACACGCCTAATACTACCAGTATAAGACGAGAGGGGGAGATGGAGAACTTGGTGGTAACCGATTTAGAAGTTTGGCACAGAGGCACGGTTGAGGAGGAACATGAAGATAAAGCGGAACAGGGGGAGGAGATGAGAAGTGTTAGGCCTACGGCTCAGAGGAAGTTACTTATCTATAGCAGAAGAGAAAAGCAAACTGCAGGACCAGTACCTATAGTGCCAGTGCTAAGTCTCCTACCTGCGTCTGTCCTAACTCCTGAGACACCTACACCGCCATCCTCCTCAGGTGATATCATTCCTCCTACATCTTCCACACTACTATCTACATAAAGGACTACTCGCAGTAATACGAAAAATCCTCCGGACAGATATGGTTGGAATCTTGCTAAGTTTGTTTCTTATGACCATATCTCTTCTTCTAATGGAGCATTTATAGCATCTTTGGATAGTATTATTGTACCTAACAATTGACAGGTTGCCAAGAACGATCCAAAGTGGAAAGCGACGATGCACGAGGAGTTGGGAGCTCTTGAGAAGAACCACACTTGGGAGCTGGTGAGACTGCCAGAAAGGAAGAGAGCAGTCGGATGCAAATGGGTTTTCACGGTGAAGCAGAATCCAGATGGACAAGTTGAGCGCTACAAAGCTCGACTGGTGGCAAAAGGATACAGTCAGACGTACGGCATTGACTATGACGAGACCTTTGCACCAGTGGCAAAGATGAGCACTGTCAGGACCTTGATCTCTCTGGCAGCCAATGGAGGATGGAAGCTACACCAACTGGATGTGAAGAATGCATTTCTTCATGGGGATCTAGTGGAGGAGGTGTACATGGAGATACCACCAGGATTCGGTACCAATCAGACAGAAGGTAAGGTCTGCAGACTGAAGAAGTTCTTCTATGGACTGAAGCAGTCTCCTCGAGCATGGTTTGACAGGTTCAGGAGAGCAATGATAGGGATGGGATATCAACAGATCAATGTTGATCATACTGTCTTCTTCAGACGAAGTCGAGGCCACATCACCATGCTTGCGGTGTATGTAGATGATATGATTATTACAGACGATGATGAGCAGGAGATCGCCCAACTCAAAGGGAAGCTTGGCAAGGAGTTCGAGGTGAAGGATCTTGGCCCTCTTCGATACTTTTTCGGGATTGAGATTGCTCGAGATACAGAGAAAATTGTTCTTTCTCAGATGTACGCACTGGACCTGCTTACGGAAACATGGATGATGGGATGCAAACCAGCTATGACACCGATAGACCAGAAGTTCAAACTGGATGCTGAAGCTGGAGAACCAGCTGACCGAGATAGATATCAGAGATTGGTGGGCAAGTTGATCTACTTGAGCCACACTCGACCTGATATCAGCTTTGCGGTCAGTTTAGTGAGCTGCTATATGCATGACCCCTGAAAGGGTCATATGGACGCAATGTACCAGATTCTGAGGTACTTTAAGGGAGCCCCCGGGAAGGGACTGTTTTTCAGAAGAAATAATCATATAAGCATCGAGGGCTATTGTGATTCTGACTGGACTACCTGTGCTGACGACAGGAGATCTACATCGGGATATTGCATATTTGTAGGAGACAACTTGGTCTCTTGGAGGAGTAAGAAGCAGTCGGTAGTTGCCAGATCAACAGCTGAAGCAGAGTATAGAGCTATAGCCTTGGGAGTCACAGAGCTATTGTGGTTGAAGAATATGCTGATGGAGCTGAAGCTGGACCAGGAAGCCAAGATGAAGCTATGGTGTGACAACCAGTCAGCTATTAGTATTGCCAACAATCCAGTACAGCATGACAGGACCAAGCATATCGAGATTGACAGATTCTTCATCAAAGAAAAGCTGGATGGTGGACTACTAGAGCTGGGCTATGTTCCAACCAAATATCAGGTAGCAGACGGATTAACCAAGGGACTTAACTCTATCAGCATGATGAGAGGATGTGACAAGATGGACTTAGTGAATATCTTTCGCCCATCTTGAGGGGGAGTGTTGATATATTTAGTATGAGAATATGTTATATTTTGTCACGCCCCAGAACCAGAATACCGGAGAGCGGGGGCAGACATAGCCAGCTACGCAATTCCAAAGTACGTTAATACTCTGAAATCACGTATAAGCTGTCAAGACATGGGGGTTACTCTACATGCCATCAGTCAATCCTATGGTTTAACAATCCTAGGTATCTCAATCACAGGCAATTATACAAGAGCAAGAGTACGATCATCATACATACAATAGTAAGGCGTCCCGAACCATATATACATGACTGATCATGAAGCCAGTACCACATAACTGATGACTAGCTAGAATATTAGTCGTACATGATAAGGACTAGCTATAGTCTAGAATACACATATCATGTTTATGCCCGTAGGCTACAATATCAAGAAAAATACCAAAACACGAGCTAAACACGTGCTCGGGACTAAACGTTACAAGAAGAGAATTTACATATCAGTGGGAGAATGAAGAAGAGCCCACTGAGGCACTCTGGTGCTCCGACTGGTCACCGTCGAGTGAATGGTGCGGTAGATCCTTCGGGCTCTTCTATCAGAACCTGGCCATGCAAAACCAGTGGGGTCAGACCCCAAATAGCAAGTACCACAAAGGAGGCCGAACAATGTACTTAAAACCAGCAATCATAGGCAATCAACAGAGAGAGAAAGTAATAAGTAAGAGAGGATCGAGATTCGTGCAGTACCAATGCACTTAACCCGAACATAAGAAGGCAGTAAGTAAAGCATTTAGTAAACACAATTAAAAGTAGACTTGTTAAACAAACGATCTTTTAAGAGTTATGCAAAGCAAGTAGTCATATGAACAGGTGAGATAAAGTAACTAGAAAACATATTAAATAACAAGAGCTAGGCAATATACGAAGAGAGGACGAAAGTACTATTCCGGAAGCCAGGTTACAACCCTTAAACCAAACAAGGACCGAGGTTGTAACCCTTCGCCTGAACAGAACTTGGTCTCTGATCATTTATTGCTAAAGGTGACAATCATTATGTGACACTCAGAGAGTAACAAACAGGGAGTGACAATACGGAGTACAATACATTAGAGTGACAATCATTGCAATCATTATCCTGGAAACAATTAGGAACTGGATCTAAACAAGACTTAGACTGGGAAGGTGATATACGATGAGATAACCATGGGACTATTCAGATAACCAGGTTATAACCCGTAAACCAAACAAGGACCGGGGTTGTAACCCTTCGTCTGAACAGAACTTGGTTTCTCCCACCATTTATCGGCAAGATAAAGTAAGAAATCAGGACATGTAACAATCAAGTACAAGATCAAGACAAGACTAGACTGATCGAACTCCATCCAACATTTACGGCCAAGCAATAAGTACGGCTTGATACTTTAACTAACTAGGGTTATCACAGGCCTAATTACTAGCAAGATGCAGTGAGATTATTCCACAGCCACAAGCCCTGCAGACCATCCAGGTTATCTAGGCGAATATTAGTACAATAAGGGTGCAACACATAACCGTGTGCTGGAAGTGTGCCCTACTCGTCGGCAGGCTACAAATCCACAAGCGCGCCCAGGTAACGGAATTGCCTGTAGCTGGAAAATCTCTTCATGACTACTGGATTATTCTAGTTGTTAACCTTAGTCGATTTCAGTGGGTACCCCTGACCGTGGTACTCAGAGGTCCCCGTCCTAGACATGATGCAAGACAAGACGGGTTCATTTGTACAAGCACAATCGTCCACGGTGTCCAAGTTATTCAATCTTGTCAAGTCGTGTTAGCCGTCGCAACAGCATTCGAGATATATCATGTCAGGTTTATCACGTCAAGAGTGCGCCACGGCGGGCCACTATCAAGAATTATCATTATCACTTATCAAGAGTGCGCTACGACGGGCCACTATCAAGAATTATTAATCATCTTGTCACCAATCTGGAGTGCACTACAACGGGTCACCATCGTGTCAAATAATTTCCTTCATTTAAGAAATAACAAGCTATTAAGTGGGTCGTCGCAATATAGGCCAAGAATAGAAAATGTACAGTACAATCAGGAGCTCCATATTAAAATAAAAAAAACTTGCCCAGTTAGTTAATATTATATATATTCTTGAAGCCAAGGAAAAACTCTACAACTTTCATGTTGGGAGTTGGAAGAAATTCGAGCCATAATTCAGTCATTTAGAACATATAACAGTTAGAAATAGTCAAATATGTATTATGCGGCCTATTCTGCGACATGCATGCAACCGCGACACCATATGCAGCTCAACTGCGACATGATATGCGCCTACTGCGACATGATATGCGTCTCATGCGGCTCAACTACGATATGGTATGCGCCTACTGCGACATGCGCCTCATGCGGCTCAACTGCGACATGATATGCGCCTACTGCGACATGCGCCTCATTGCAACATGCGCCTACTGCGACATGCGCCTTCTGCGACATGCTGGGCGGCTACTGCGACATGCGCCTCATTGCAACATGCGCCTACTGCGACATGCGCCTTCTGCGACATGCTGGGCGGCTACTGCGACATGCGCCTCATTGCAACATGCGCCTCATTGCAACATGCGCCTACTGCGACATGCGCCTTCTGCGACATGCTGTTCGTGCTGCAGATGAACATAGAAATGACCAGAATTGCTTTTGGCCATAACTTCCTCATCCGAAGTCGAAATCAAGCGAAACAAAAGCCAAAACTGCATGAAATTAAATTCTCTACAACATGGATCAATTAGTTTTCGTAAACAAGTAAGTTTGGTAGATCAAAACCCAAGAAAACCTAAAATAATATAAACTTAGATCTACAAGAATCCATCCGGTAAAATCAAAAACTCCAAGTTCTAAACATGCTTAGAATCATGCAAGGAAGAAGATGGAACAATCAAAAGTAAATTTGTTCAAGGTTCGGCAAGGTGTACTTGCCTCTCCTCCTTGGTGAAGAAGGAAAGAAGAAGAAGATGAAGATGGAAAATGAAAATGAATAATGGAGGAGAGAGAGTGGTAGGTGGCTTATATAACAAGCCCAAGCAATCTCCACCATTCATTTATCTCCACTCAATCTAAACCATACACCTCTCTCATAAGGAACCAACTAAACCAAACCAAGTCCAAGCCAAACCAAACCATGTTAAACCAAACCAATAAAACCAAGTCAAATCAAATTAAAACCAAGTCATGATTCATACCAAAATAAATGAAACAAGCCAGTATACGGGTCACCCGACGATTGTCAGAAATCCGTACAATGACAATTCAGCAACTTTAAATATTCTCAAAATTCAGGAAATACGAAATACAGCTCAAATAAATATGTATCCGTATAAAAATACTGATACAGTGAGGCGGGCCTCACAACTCTCCACCCCTTAGAAAAATTCCGTCCTCGGAATTTCCTGAGGCTAGTCGAGCAAGATAACAAAACAAAAGCTCCATGAACTCAACAATCTTAATAAATCAAGCACGGCATATAAGTAAAGTAAAACAATCAGTAATGTAATTAAATGCGTAAGCGGTAAATAAATGCACAAGAACAAATACAATCATGATCAAGAAGGGCTGGAAGCATATGGATCAATATGTCTCCTGAGACAGTTGTGTTGGAACCAACGTACTTGCTGGCCAAAGCTGACTCCCAAAAATGGATAAAAGTCAAGCCTCAAGGTAAGTCGGTACCAATGACTTAGTTCAAGACATGACTCTACCCAGGACGTATCATCGTAGTTGAAACAGATACATGAACTTATCACCTGTCTCAAGATACGAAGACAGAAGAGACTGGCTGATCGAGATGGACTGATATCTCTGCCTGCATGCTGAGACTGATCCTCCATAACTGGCCTGGCTAAAGAATGCTGAGCTGCCCTCGGCAAAACACGAACAGGATAATCAGAGGGATCAAGGACAGTGTCCTTGAAAGTTGAAGGACACAAGATCAAATCATGGGAACAGGAATGACCAACGATCAAAACAGATATCAAGTCAAGTATCAGAGATAGAGAATAATCCGAAGGAGATCAATAAAGATAATCGTGATTGAGATATCTAAACAGGGTAACCCCCACAAATCTGAAAATCGAGACCTGCATGGGCCACCACTAAAACCATGTCATGCCCAGAACCAGAATACCGGAGAGCGGGGACAGACATAGCCAGCTACGCAATTCCAAAGTACGTTAATACTCTGAAATCACGTATAAGCTGTCAAGACATGGGGGTTACTCTACATGCCATCAGTCAATCCTATGGTTTAACAATCCTAGGTATCTCAATCACAGGCAATTATACAAGAGCAAGAGTACGATCATCATACATACAATAGTAAGGCGTCCCGAACCATATATACATGACTGATCATGAAGCCAGTACCACATAACTGATGACTAGCTAGAATATTAGTCGTACATGATAAGGACTAGCTATAGTCTAGAATACACATATCATGTTTATGCCCGTAGGCTACAATATCAAGGAAAATACCAAAACACGAGCTAAACACGTGCTCGGGGCTAAACGTTACAAGAAGAGAATTTACATATCAGTGGGAGAATGAAGAAGAGCCCACTGAGGCACTCTGGTGCTCCGGCTGGTCACCGTCGAGTGAATGGTGCGGTAGATCCTTCGGGCTCTTCTATCAGAACCTGGCCATGCAAAACCAGTGGGGTCAGACCCCAAATAGCAAGTACCACAAAGGAGGCCGAACAATGTACTTAAAACCAGCAATCATAGGCAATCAACAGAGAGAGAAAGTAATAAGTAAGGGAGGATCGAGATTCGTGCAGTACCAATGCACTTAACCCGAACATAAGAAGGCAGTAAGTAAAGCATTTAGTAAACACAATTAAAAGTAGACTTGTTAAACAAACGATCTTTTAAGAGTTATGCAAAGCAAGTAGTCATATGAACAGGTGAGATAAAGTAACTAGAAAACATATTAAATAACAAGAGCTAGGCAATATACGAAGAGAGGACGAAAGTACTATTCCGGAAGCCAGGTTACAACCCTTAAACCAAACAAGGACCGAGGTTGTAACCCTTCGCCTGAACAGAACTTGGTCTCTGATCATTTATTGCTAAAGGTGACAATCATTATGTGACACTCAGAGAGTAACAAACAGGGAGTGACAATACGGAGTACAATACATTAGAGTGACAATCATTGCAATCATTATCCTGGAAACAATTAGGAACTGGATCTAAACAAGACTTAGACTGGGAAGGTGATATACGATGAGATAACCATGGGACTATTCAGATAACCAGGTTACAACCCGTAAACCAAACAAGGACCGGGGTTGTAACCCTTCGTCAGAACAGAACTTGGTTTCTCCCACCATTTATCGGCAAGATAAAGTAAGAAATCAGGACATGTAACAATCAAGTACAAGATCAAGACAAGACTAGACTGATCGAACTCCATCCAACATTCACGGCCAAGCAATAAGTACGGCTTGATACTTTAACTAACTAGGGTTATCACAGGCCTAATTACTAGCAAGATGCAGTGAGATTATTCCACAGCCACAAGCCCTGCAGACCATCCAGGTTATCCAGGCGAATATTAGTACAATAAGGGTGCAACACATAACCGTGTGCTGGAAGTGTGTCCTACTCGTCGGCAGGCTACAAATCCACAAGCGCGCCCAGGTAACGGGATTGCATGTAGCTGGGAAATCTCTTCATGACTACTGGATTATTCTAGTTGTTAACCTTAGTCGATTTCAGTGGGTACCCCTGACCGTGGTACTCAGAGGTCCCCGTCCTAGACATGATGCAAGACAAGACGGGTTCATTTGTACAAGCACAATCGTCCACGGTGTCCAAGTTATTCAATCTTGTCAAGTCGTGTTAGCCGTCGCAACAGCATTCGAGATATATCATGTCAGGTTTATCACGTCAAGAGTGCGCCACGGCGGGCCACTATCAAGAATTATCATTATCACTTATCAAGAGTGCGCTACGACGGGCCACTATCAAGAATTATTAATCATCTTGTCACCAATCTGGAGTGCACTACAACGGGTCACCATCGTGTCAAACAATTTCCTTCATTTAAGAAATAACAAGCTATTAAGTGGGTCGTCGCAATATAGGCCAAGAATAGAAAATGTACAGTACAATCAGGAGCTCCATATTAAAATAAAAGAAACTTGCACAGTTAGTTAATATTATATATATATATATATATATTCTTGAAGCCAAGGAAAAACTCTACAACTTTCATGTTGGGAGTTTGGAAGAAATTCGAACCATAATTCAGTCATTTAGAACATATAACAGTTAGAAATAGTCAAATATGCATTATGCGGCCTATTCTGTGACATGCATGCAACCGCGACACCGTATGCAGCTCAACTGCGACATGATATGCGCCTACTGCGACATGATATGCGCCTCATGCGGCTCAACTACGATATGGTATGCGCCTACTGCGACATGCGCCTCATGCGGCTCAACTGCGACATGATATGCGCCTACTGCGACGTGCGCCTCATTGCAACATGCGCCTACTGCGACATGCGTCTTCTGCGACATGCTGGGCGGCTACTGCGACATGCGCCTCATTGCAACATGCGCCTACTGCGACATGCGCCTTCTGCGACATGCTGGACGGCTACTGCGACATGCGCCTCATTGTAACATGCGCCTACTGCGACATACGCCTTCTGCGACATGCTGGGCGGCTACTGCGACATGCGCCTTCTGCGACATGCTGGGCGGCTACTGTGACATGCGCCTCATTGCAACATGCGCCTACTGCGACATGCGCCTTCTGCGACATGCTGTTCGTGCTGCAGATGAACATAGAAATGACCAGAATTGCTTTTGGCCATAACTTCCTCATCCGAAGTCGAAATCAAGCGAAACAAAAGCCAAAACTGCATGAAATTAAATTCTCTACAACATGGATCAATTAGTTTTCGTAAACAAGTAAGTTTGGTAGATCAAAACCCAAGAAAACCTAAAATAATATAAACTTAGATCTACAAGAATCCATCCGGTAAAATCAAAAACTCCAAGTTCTAAACATGCTTAGAATCATGCAAGGAAGAAGATGGAACAATCAAAAGTAAATTTGTTCAAGGTTCGGCAAGGTGTACTTGCCTCTCCTCCTTGGTGAAGAAGGAAAGAAGAAGAAGATGAAGATGGAAAATAAAAATGAATAATGGAGGAGAGAGAGTGGTAGGTGGCTTATATAACAAGCCCAAGCAATCTCCACCATTCATTCCTCTCCACTCAATCTAAACCATACACCTCTCTCATAAGGAACCAACTAAACCAAACCAAGTCCAAGCCAAACCAAACCATGTTAAACCAAACCAATAAAACCAAGTCAAATCAAATTAAAACCAAGTCATGATTCATACCAAAATAAATGAAACAAGCCAGTATACGGGTCACCCGACGATTGTCAGAAATCCGTACAATGACAATTCAGCAACTTTAAATATTCTCAAAATTCAGGAAATACGAAATACAGCTCAAATAAATATGTATCCGTATAAAAATACTGATACGGTGAGGCGGGCCTCACATATTTAGTATGGGAATATCCTGGAATATGTTATATTTAGTATGGGAATATCCTGAGGACATATTTGGGATGCCAGAATATACCACAGGATATTTCATTGGATATTCTATCATGTAAAGGCTATATAAAGCCTATGAGATTATCAATGAAATTCATCAATCAATCTCAACAAATATCTTACAGGTGGAAGAAGGAAAAGGTTAAACACGAATGAGGGTTTACAATGGGCAGGAGAAGGAAGATTGAAAAAGAAAGAAAAAAAATCAAAACTATATTATTTGCAACCTTGATTATTGCCATCCATCTAAAAGTTCAGAGAGCTGGCTGTCAACTCAGTTGACCCTAGTGCAGAAATCTCCGACCGGTCATGGGCTGATTCCGATTAACCCGCCAGGCAATCTGGTTCTTTCAACACCGGTCCCCAATAGGGAGTAAAGGATGTGTATGTCTACTCGGCCTCGTCTATGTAAGGGATTACAAGTGATATAACGGTAAGAATTATTGACAGCATTTTCGCTTTTTAAGGATGATAGAATATTAAAAATTACTGCAAGCAGGACAACTAAATCTGAGACAAAAATCAAACATCTAGGTTTTCCTAAATCTCTTTGTGAAACATAGAAGTGTTTAAAGTTCTGAAGACGTCTAAAGGTGGATATTAAAGAGGTTAAAAGACAAATGAGGATTTACATTGGGAGGGAAAGGCCAAAAGGATGATTACAGAAGAAAAAGAGGGAAAGCAACAGAACTTATGTCATTGCATCCTCTACTATTGCCATGATATCATGTACAAGTACAAATTCGTACAGATGGTGGAGGAATAAGAGACATGAAGAGCAAAATATTTATATTGTTCTTGTTCAATCTGGATACAATGACTTAATTGTATATAGCACGAGTAGTGACGATGATGACAAAGCCAGTGCGGACAAGATCCGCACGAAGAGTCTGAAATGATATGACGATAGGCTAAAAATCGTGTGCGGGGGACACACGATTTAACTGAGCCCGGTTTTTTTAAAAAAAGGAAAAAGAAAAAGAAAAAGAAAAAAAATTATATAGCACAAGTGCTGAGTTTGCTGAATTAATTGGCATGTCAGCAGCACCATTGACTTGTTTTTTGAATCTGCCAGACAAGAGCACAAATATGATGGCGAATACCTGTCAACTGGTGTTTGCTGCATGATGTTTTCTACACCTTAAATAAATGAAATATTGGATAAAGATCTCAAGAATCCTACTTTAGTATCCTGAAATAAATTATGAGTTATATCGGATGATATATGGAACCAGACTTAATTACCCATGGCAGATGAACATGCAAAAATAAATCACAAATACATTTTTTAAGTTTTGCAAAGGACGAAAGACTATCCATTTATCTTCATAACCCTTTGTAAGTTTATCAAAATAATTCCATGTTCATCATGACAACATATTTAAAGGCATCTGAAGGTTTGAGCACTCCCAAGAAAAGGTAGCACTAGTTTAAGATAATCTAATAGAGAGAACATCACAAAATTTCTTGTGATGTGTTATACACATTTCATTTACAAACCCAGCATCTATATCATCAGTTTAAAGATGAAACGTGCAATTTTCTAAAATTTTCATTCTCTTAGGGTTTGTGAGTTCAGGTTGAGTATGGGGTTTCATGAAAGTCCTTGTGAGCTAATTGGATAAGATCTTAGAACAGGCTCATAAGATCTGGCAGCATATTTTTCTTCTTTAGTTTTCAGGGGATTAGAAAATCCACATGTTTCAGGGGAAACAAAATTTTCTCTCCTATACCCTGTTTGAACTGGTATTATCAGGATCCCATTATTCCCCAGGAACCCTGTTAAGGACCCCGCAATCCCGAATGCGGTGGATCACTGATCCGGGTAATCCGTCCTAAGATCATCCTTTATTGTCAAATGGTAATAGAAAAGACAATAAGATCAATTAATTGTCAAAAGAAGTGCACAGAAACAAGTTGTTCTAGGATTTGGTATGAAATTTTCTGTAGCGCACACATACAAAAATAACACCGTACTATTCAGTGTACAACAACAAATAGAATATGCTTAATCATATTCTCCTCCTACGGCATATGGAGGAAAGTAGCATACCACGAACCCGTACACTTCTCGTGTAATGTAGAAAACCGATACCCAAGTAACATTGGTTCGACATTTTTTTTCTACGGGCAAATAGGACTGTTAACTGAAAATAAAGGAGGATATATAGTACCTTTGCACGCAATTCCAAGGATCATTCTATGAATCAAGAAGAGGATACAATGCATTAGTTGGATGAACTTTTGAATATTTTTCTCAACCTTCTCCTTCAAGGAAACAATGTTACAAGTTTATACTAATAAACGTAGGTGCATGGATCATAGGTGTTACACTTTCCTAAAGAATCTCATGTGATCCAAAATCGGAATTTTATGAGTTGTTAACATGTTATAGCATGAAGGCTCAATAAATCAACTGATGAATATAAACAACCATTAAAGAATGTTTATAATCGACTAGAAGCCACCCAAAAAAGATTAAATTGGCATCATTGGAAAGAGACAAGACATTGTAAGAGTGAATTAAGCGGAAAAATAAACATAAAAACCTGAGCACACTCCGGTCTTTAACAGAGCAGAGAGGTTGGTATGACTCGATCTTTCCAACAAGCCGAGCATTTACTCCATCTTTTTGTACTATCCGTTTCAGTTCTATCAGTGGTGTCCAACCTACAAGCTGAATAAACAATAATCATTCTTTTTATCCACTTGAAATGTAACATTGTTGACATTGGAATTAACACTATAATAAACAAGAATCAAAACTATTGCTGATAACGCTTAGTGAATGAACAAAACACCCAATACCACAAGATTTAACATACTAAGTTGCTAAAAAAAAGGCACCATTCCAGTTATGCATGAATCAGGTTCTATACAGTTCTAGATCTAAATGAAACATGTTTTTCTTTCTTTCTTTTTTATGTACTTGAAACATGGATATAATGCATTATTATCAACTAGAGAATTCAGGAAACACATCATTCTTTGAAAACAATCAGCACATATATCCCCATATTGCATACTACAGGCTTCCCTGGAATGGAAGAACTTGAATACACTTAGGCCTCGTTTGGTTCGCGGAATCATCGGGTTGGGAAAGGAAAGTGATTACTTTCCTATGTTTGGGTGCCAAAAGAATTGAGGAGGAAAGAAAAGTGATTCCCAATGGAAGGGAAATTTGGGGGAATGTGATTCCATCCATCCAAGCAAGGAATCACTTTCCCACATTGAAGTATTCACTTTCCTTTGCAAATTCCTTGGCATTTCCAAACATCGGAAAGGAAAATCAATGAGAATTGTAATTTCCCAAAGGAAAGGAAATGCCAAGGAATTGATTTCCTTTCCCTTCCATTCCGCGAACCAAACGAGGCCTTATTATAAAGAACTGAACATAGCAAAAAAAAAAACGCAAAAGAAAATTAGCAAAATCACATAACATTTTAGAGTACATCAAGCTCTTGTAAGAGCCATTGGTTAGCTGTTTGATGGACAGACACATATGGCATGCTACGTCTTGGCATCATGAAGCCCATATTTGCCCCCTCATATTTTACTTATGAGTGTTTCCTCCACTTCCTCCCTTCCTTGTGTCTCACCTGTATTTATTAAACTTAAAACTAAACTACCATTTCAGTATCATGAAAGATGAACAAGTTAATAAGTGCAATATTGCAAGTAAAAGATGATTCTACTAGCTTTCTCAAAACATGAAAAATTCAAGCACACACCTCATCTCCATAAGTCTAGTGGATCAATGCTCACTAGCAAGGCTGTTTCTGACATTCTAAGGGCCATCTACAAATACTAAAAAATTGTCCTTTTTTAACCACTCTATATAAAAAAGGACCTTTTCTGATATTTTAAGGGCCATGTTACTGCAGTTTCTAAAACATAGAGAGGCATAAGTCTAAAAATGGAAATTTCACATTAGTAATATATTTGGAGGTTAAATTTTTTGGGACCTTCCGGTTTTGGGGCATGTACGATCGCACAACTTGCACATGCTCAGAAATGGCCCTGCTCACTAGGTACGCTTGGAGTTGCTTCTAATAGGAAAATTTTCAGTAATATTTTTTAATACAAAACCAATCATCTCCCGATGAAAAACTATTTCAAAAGTGATGAAACTTTGTATCAAATATTTAGCTCATTGGCTATATCAGTACAAAGAGGTAATTCAGGTTCACTAGAACTGCAATCACATTAACATACTTACGGTCCGTACTAGGATCAACACATTTATACCCCTCCTACATTTGAGAGTGCCCAACACTTCAACAGATTTTGCAGTGAAGTTCAGTTAGCTTTTAATAATATATATATATATATATGAATAAACATAAACAAACAACGATGATAGGCAAAAACATGGGATCAATCTAAGTGCAAATAAACTCAACAAATTTGCTCAATGAAAGAGAGACGATCTCACATTGCTAAATAGCAATACAATCCCAGTGAAGCAAATTTTAAAAGCTTGGAAGTTGTAACCACGCCAAGAAGTATCTGCATGAGTGTTGGTGGGTAACTTAAGGGTATTACCTTGCAAATCGATGAAATTTCAGGTTATTCAGTTACAAATTAGCCCCCAAAAGAAATTAAAGGGAATCAAGTTTTTCCACATAGAAGCCGAACCCGAGTGACCCTTGTGGTCAGCGGGGAGAGGCACAAAAGCTCTAGCTGGGTGGCGGAAGATCAGTGGATCGAGTTACAAGAGCGTATTATTCCTTCCATTTATGGTGGGAGTTGGGGGTTGGGGGGCAATGGGTCCAAAAGGCATACAATGCAGTGTGCACAAAAAGTCCTGAGCGTTAAAGTTTTTCCACATAGAACAGTAAGTTCCTAGCATTCTTATACAAACTGGAAAAAGATTAAACCCAAATTTGCACTTAAATACTTACGATTTGCTACCCTATCATTTAACGAGGCACTTTAATACCATGAACTTTTAACATATTTGCAACTTGCTACCCTGACTAACGCCGTTAATAATGGATGTAAACAGATAATTTGTCCCCTCTTCTAAATGTTGGTAGTACAACAAATTTGCCGCAAATGCTTTTTTTTTGCATCTCATTCCCCCAAATGTTGATAGTAGCAACTTGCTAGAGGCTAAATAGTTCAAGGTATATCTACACTACTATATAATAGGAACAGTAGGCTTCACCTTGAAAATTTGTGCGCCAAAAATACCCTTAGCTAAGTTTACTAATTAAAGTTGTTTATTAAATTTAATATAGGTAGTTTGGTAATTATGTATAGAAGAAAAATAATATATAAGGGGGTTGTTTGCTTTTTGGAAAGTATAATAAACATAAGGAACTATTATTTGCTTTTATCCAACTACTTATATATACTAGTACTTGCTAATAATAAAAAAATGATATCTAATTGCAAAAAAAACATGAGAGCTCCTGATTAGTTGCAAATACGCCTATTACCAAAACGAGAGAACTTAAGTAGTCCTCCCAGGTTCTATTTAGTTGTTGACAAATTGGAAATAGATTGATAGTTCAATATGTTAAGATTGCAAAATAGCAAAGATCAAAGGGAAGGGAGGACATAAACCTGAGTGATATCTGTGACTATGTTCTCCTTCAACTCCTCCTCCTCCTCCTCCTCCTCCTCCTCCTCCTCCTCGTTGGGAGAAGTGAACAGGGAGGGAAGGCCTTTCCTCTCTTCCATCATCATCATTCTTCTTCTTCTTCTTTCTCCTTGTGGTTGAGATTGCTTATGTGTCCTTTATTTTGAAGGAGCTTGCATTATTTTACTGTTCCATTTGCAATTCTCTCTCTCTTTTTATTGGGAAAATTTTGGTACGCCCCCTCCACTTCGTGACGCTATGGTTGAGGTCCCTTCCCAACTTTTATGTCCCATCTTTATTTTCAAATATATTCGTATAATTTTTTATTTTATACATAAAGTATGTAACAGGATTTTAAAGGACGAACATATCCTTAGCTCTGCAAGAAAACAAATTTTAAAACAAAATTCGTTAGCACACGTGTCTAAAACCGATGGTCACCCTCTTTCACCATTTAAATTTAGAGAAAAGTAGTAATAAATATTTAAAAGAAATCATGTACATTAATTTTAAGAACAGAAAATTCTAAAAAAAAAACATTAGAGTTAGGTTAAATGGTAAGAAAAGTATCAAGTTTGGACAAATTCCAGGAAGAGCATCCATTCGAATTTTTGAAGTCCGGATCCTCCAATCCAAATTTAAACTTAATGATCGGCCCCCTTAATCTACCGGATTAGGAAGCTAGAGGCCAGACTTTTGAAGTCTGAATCCCCTCTCTCCCTTAATCCAAACTTAATGACCTTAAGGGGACGTTTGGTACGCGGTATTTTTTTTTATTTTCGGAGAAATTTAAGATGGGAATCTATTACCACGTTTGTTTGGCTTATAAAAAATTTATTCCCGGGAATTATAAATACCCGGGTAAATAGTTTACCCACAAAACATGGGAATTCTATCCCTTGAGAATAGGTGGATATTTTTTTTTTTTTGCCTGGGCAAAAAAAATTGTTTAAATTTTTTTCTTCTTTTTTGATCAATTTTGATTAGTTTTGAACATTTTTTTTTCCTTTTTTTTGTCCTTTTTTTGTCATTTTTTGTCGTTTTTACCAATTTTTTGTCGTTTTAAGCAATTTTTTGTCCTTTTTACCCATTTTTTGTCTTTTTGTCACTTTTTGATTATTTTTTGTCGTTTTTATCGCTT
>JANAVB010028195.1:0-22128 GCA_029216955.1 Iris pallida | reverse complement strand
CCAAAGTGTCGATACGTTGGCGATCGCCGAACACGCCTTGGCTGTTGTCCGTCATGAATGCGTCCTCAGTGAGGAGTGACAGAAGGATGGTGGCAGACGTCTCTCCTCATACTCATGCATCGAGAAATCATCAGGATATGTGGGTATGTTTTCTTCAGGTTCGGACTCAGAAGGGGCAGTACCCCCAGCTTCTGAGCCTGCTTCGTTTAGGATGTCCTCGGGGACGTCGGTATCTGTTGTACCCGTTTGAGGATTTGCTTCCTCAAGTCCGTCTTCTTGGAATGTCGGGTTGTCGTGGATGTTCGGAGGAGAGCTACCCCCAGTTCCAACAACCCCCAGTGACGTGGGCGGTGAACTTCCTACTGCAGCCGTTTTTGTCTTTGAACGGGTGTGTTGGAATACTCCAGCAGAGGATGATCCTTTAGATGACGGCTTCTTAGCTGCAATAGTTGACACCTTTGGACTGGAGATGCTGGTTTTCTTTCCTCTTCCCTCAACAGGGGCTTTCCGCACGGAATTGCAGGAGGCCACAGGGGGTGCCTCGTCTTCCGAGCTCGGATGTCGTAATCTTTGGAAGGCGGATGGCCGGTTTGTCGTGTTACTGCAACAGCAGTTGACGATAATCTGGGCGCAGTGACGTCCCTGCGAGGACTCTCTGCACGCCGAAGCCCCTTCTCTTTCCTTGCGTTTGTGGAGGATCGCCTCACGCAGGTCAGAGGGGACCACTCTGTCCGTTCGCCGTCGGGGTTTGGACTTGAGCGGTTCTGTATAACTTCCCATCAGGGGCCCGTGTGATAATCAGCGGGATGCCCTGATAGTCAGAGGTTGGGGCAGCTATCTGGGCTTGATGAGCCCGTGCTGCCCTAGACTTCTTCTTTTTAGCACTTGTGGGTGCATAATAAGAAGAGTCCAAGTTGAACATCACAGAGTCTGGCTTATCATCCAGAGAGTCATCAGGGTTTGGGCCGTACGAGAGACGGTCGAAAACTGATCGAGAGGAGCATGGAGCGGATGCTATGCGGCTGGGAGTGGAAACCGTGCAGGCTGTCTGTACGCGGTGTCTCCTGTCGTCGGACGAGTTCTTATGCGGCTAGGAGCCATGACCGTGCAGGCTGGCCGCATGCGGTTGGCATCTGTGGCCGCATGGGTTTTCTGCAAATGATTGACTTTTCTAGCCGCATGAGTTTCATCCATGCGGTCGGGAACTGTAGTCGCATAAGTTATGCGGCTGATAGAAGTAGCCGCATGAGTTTTCTTCATGCGGTTGGCGGATGTAGCCGCATGGGCTTTCTCCCTGCGGCTAATACTCTTCTGCGGTTCGGACCGCGTAGAGTCCCTCTTTGTCCCTGCAAGTCCAGCATCATAATGTTTTCTTCTGTCGGACTTGGGGGCAGCAGAGTTGTCTACGATCTGAAGTGGGACCGCAGGGGAATCCTTCTCGCCGTCTTGAGCAACAGAGGGCATCCCATCGAGGGCTTGAGGAGGAGCAAATGACTTCGGTCTCCATTCTTTGCGAGCCTTCGTGGTGCGGGTGCGCTTCTGGGCCGGGCCAGCGCTGCCTTCAGAGAGCATCTCTTCGAACGCCTGTTGGTCGAAGCGGACGACCATCTTCTTTTGTGTGGAGCCAAGTTGGCTGCATCTGATTGCGTCGCCAACTCCTCAGCCGTGGAGAAGTTAGTCCCCAGCAGAGTCGCCATCGTGTTTGCCATTGATTGTAAAAGAACAGAACAATTATCGGAGGACTGAACTTAGACTCACAATACAAACTCGCTCGCACAAAGAAAGCCTAGGGACGAAAACCTAGGTACAGCAGACTAAGTGCGATTGTTTATTTTTGATTCTGGGGGGTGACGATAGAGGCTCGGGAAAGCGACGGCCGCTCTGCCTTACTCCTTGGACGATCAGTATGCAGTCTTGACTCGGGAAAGATTTGCTCGGCGTTGACGAAGAAAGGCTCTTCTTGCTCCTCTCTGGTTGCTCTCTGGGCTTCTCTCTCTCTGTGATTGTCACGAAAAAAGGGGAACTCTCTCTCTGTGGGTATCTCTCTCTTCTTATTTTTTTTATTATTGCCGCTCTTTTTTTTTTTTTTTGTATGAATGCTGCTGGCTATTTATAAGGGTGGGATGTGATTATTAGGGTTTGCTATCTGTTTGGAATGTCGGCGCTCCTTCATTCTATCTGGACCCTTGATCTTGATCATAACGAATCTCGGCCACTAATGCGGATAGCACCAAATCTTATGAGCAGTTAATGCTGATTGCTTTAAATCTTCGTGATTGGTTATGCTAATATCTGATTGCTCGCCACGTGTCTTGCTGATGATGTCAAATATTCTCGTTGGGATTCGGTCGAATCTTCAATGCCACGTCTTTTGATTGAAGATCCTGCCAGGGCCGCATAGAGTGGCCAATACTTGAACCGCAGGGAGATACCCTTCATGAGCCGCATGAGTCAATATCTCGTCGAGCCGCAGGGGACGAACTTTCCGTGAGCCTCATATGCGTGGTCTTTGCGAACCGCCGGAGACGACCTCTCCATGAGCCGTATAGTTTCTGTGGGCCGCATGTGGTATTGAGCCGCATAGGCCGGGCTATGAGTGGACCGCATATGGCGGATTTCTGTTAATCATATTAGAATGACGCCTCACGGAGCCGCATGAAGCTGTTCTTTAACCGAGCCGCATGAGACTTTTGCCACGTGGCAACATAGGATTTCTGACAGATCGGGTCAGAGATCTTCTTCTTTTCCCGAAGAATCTGTCATTATGGCAGAGCCATTATGACACTTTATGTCAGAGACGTCGCAGCCGTCGAGTCGTGTCAGAGCATTAAATGAGGCCATTACTCCAATGGCCAACTGTAGGGGGGTCACACGTGGCATCGATTTGAGCCGCATGTCCCCGAGCCGCATGAGTCTGGGGGTCTCCTTTTGGGCCGCATAAAGCAACTCCAGTATGAACCGCATAGGCTTGCTGTCCAGAGCCGCATGGGTCATTATGCCTTTATTTCTAATATTTTCCATACTTCTACAAATAATAGAAATTTAGGGGTTTTACATCCTACCCAACTTAAAAAAATTTCGTCCTCGAAATAAAGAATTTGTAGGGGGTGAGAGGACACAAGGGGGTATCGGGGGAACAATCAATTATAAGGCTTGACAAAATCATGTCGTAAGAAGTTGCGATCTAGATCATAGAAAAATAATATGAGTATGAGGGTCATAGTAGGGTTGAGAAGAAGGACAAAGAGTTTAGGATGAAGTTATCGCAATATCGAGTGAGAACGGTCATAGTCGATAGGAAGGCTAGAGTGCCTTCTTCCTTCCAAAAATCGGTGAAGGCGAAAGCGATTTAAGGAGTTCAATGATGACATTATTAATTTGAATACGTGGTTCAAAGGCGGTCGTATAGATTTCAAAAGAATTGTGAAGGCAGTCGTGGATGGAATTTTAGAGGACAAGTTTAATTATGTTCCATCCACGTAGAATAATAGACAAAGGCGAACCAAAGTGCACTCGATTAATCAGACCATCTTGCACCGGTTCTGATTAGACAATATGTTAGTGAGCGCGCTCAATAGCATAAGTCATGAACAAACTCAATAAAATGGATGAGTTTGCAAAACTAAATTATAGCAGCAACATTAGGCAAAGTGGTAAAATATAGGCACGAGATTAGGATTGAAATAAGGAACAATTATGAATAGTCTAAGAGTCATAGGAATCTAAGTCTTGTTTATTCCTATACCGTCGTTCTACGGTTTATTGACCAAGGTTTGGTTGACCAAATGGGTTAAATTTCTCTAGTCTCTATGGTCTAGATAGTACTATTGGTATTTTCTTAATGGTCAAGGGTGTGTCAAGTCGTGGGGTATTCTACCCAACTTAAAGAATAAGCTAAGGGTGTTTTTGGGACATCCAACTAGTAGGGTCAATCTCTAGCAAGCATGAAGGAAAGATAAGAATAGGGATGGAAAGTAGCAAGCAAGATGCAATTGATGAGTCAAACGGTAGATAAAATCAAGGGAAGAGGTCAAGTATGTGGATGAGATCCTAAACTTCTAATCCTATACGCAGGCTTGCTTGGTACCGTTAAGTAACCAAACAATTTATCTTGACCTGCATGGGCCACCACAAAAACATCTAACGCCCCAGTCCCAAAATACGTAGGACTAAGAACGTAGACATGCCAGCTGTATTTATACGATGTATACTACAATATATGGAAACCTCGTATAAATACATAAGCTGTAGAATGCAGTAGAACCAAAATTAACTTATCTCATCCACAATATCAAAGAATAAAAGGTATACAATGATAATGAATTATCTTGATACAATATGTTGGGTGGAGACAAATCCACTACCAACAAAATAAAGAAAAGTACATAGAAAATGAAATGAAGGGCGAGCGAAGCGAAGACGATCCAAATGCAATCATCCTCGAAGAAATAGCGAAGATCACGGCTAGAGCTAGAACACCTGCGAAAGACAATAGCACACACCTGGCAAGACAACCAGGTCCTCAGAGGGACGTAACAAGACACATAATAGCATGCCATATAAACTGAATAAATATTGCTCAATAATTAAGGGACACATACAATAGGGTACCTAACCGTACTATAGTGAATATGCAAATAAAGAACAAACCTTTGACGCATGGGCCGGCTCAGTCAGGAATCAGGACCGTACCTCCCACTTGAGATTACCGGCAATCAGGACCGTACCTCCCACTGGAGATAACCGGCAAATCAGGACCGCACCTCCCACTGGAGATAACCGGCTAGCAGGACCGTACCTCCCATTGGAGATAACCAGCAATCAGGGTAGTGCATAAATGACCCATACATTAAAGAGTTGTTCTTCCCACCCAATGCCTACCATGTCGTATCCACAACAGTAACATCTATAACCGCTAAGTCAAACTAGCATGCAACCTCTATTAGCGGTTATTCCTATCGCACGGCTTATACGTACCAGTGGCCAGCCAGTTACGCATGTCCGTGTTCTACATGCGACACACAATCTTTGTGGTACAACGTGTCAAGGCCAATAAATGCAACACACAAGGTGGTCCCTTAAATCTAGGTTTAATTTGTAAGAAAAATAATACATAGCAGGAACAATAAATGAACGGTAAGTTCTAACAGGTTATGTCATGTATCACAGTTTTATTTTACATAAAGAAAATAAATAATGCATGAAATATGAGCTAAAATAAGTAAACAGCAAATGGTAAGGTGTCTTGCCTGGTAGGACGCCCGGTGTACTGCAATGATCAATGTTGGCACGAACTACGACTTTGGTGTAAAAACTACACAAGGGGGCCTCTGTTAGTGACACGGACAGTTACATCAGGTCCATGATGGTTGAATTAGTTAGGGTTGATATGAGGACGGCTTGAATTGGACGAAGGAATAGGAAGAATAGGGCTTGGACACGAACATGAGGATAACAAAGAAAATTTGGATACATAAATAAATATTCTGGAAAATATTTATTATATTCGAAACTATATATATTTTTACTATTCAAATATGTATATAGATATTCTAGAAAAATTATTTTAAGGATAAAACTTAAATTTGTCAAATACACTCTATAGTTTAACATACGTAAAACAATAAGTTTTTAGGAAATATTTTAGAAATTCTAAAAATATATATAAATATATTTTTTTTTGCCTAAACTCTAATTTGTAAAATATAATACTCCTTTTGTTAAAAACGACATTTACATACCCTGAAATATTATATATATATATATATATATATATATATATATATATATATATATATATATATATATATATATATATATATATATACGGCTAGAAGAATTACAAAGTAATAATGCTAACAATATATAATATTATTAGTTTAATATAATCATAATAACAACCATAATATACATATACTGATTAAATATAACACTAGCAATAAATTAATCATAATAATAATAACAGTAATAATAACTAATTCTAATAATAATAATAATAATAATAATAATAACCATAAAATAGTTATTTACTAATAATAATAACAGAAGAAGAAAACGTTTTTAAAAAATTTTCTAACACAAAAAGAAAAAAACATTTACCAACCCAATGCAGCGCAGCAGTCAACCGACTGCTGCTGTTCCTTCTAATTAAGACAGAAGGAGAGAGAGAGAGAGTACGAAAAGAAGAGGGAAGAAGGAAAGAGCTGAGAGAGAGAGGGAAGTGAGAGAGGGAGAAGCTAGAGGGAGAGAGCGAGGCGAACGGGAGGGGCGGCAAGCGGCGGACTGAAGGCTGCCGGCGGAAGAGGGAAGGGAGGCACGGAGTTTGGGGAAGAGCGCGGCGGCGCACGCGGTTGGTGAGCAAAAACTGGGGCGGAGGAGCGGTTTCGATCGGGGTTCGGATCAGCGGTTTGATCGGAGTGGAAGCGGCGGCGGTGGCGGTCCGATCTCGGCGGAGGGGCGGAGCTTGGGTGGCGTTGAGGAGAGGGGAAACGCCGGCGTCTTAGGGCACGGTGACGAGGAGGCGGTGGCGCACGGGGCTCGCGTGCAGTCTCTGGCCCAGTGGCGGACGGCAGAGTTTCACCGGAGAAGGAGGCCAGGCGGTACGGGGAAAAACCACGGCGGAGTCGAGCGTGGTGGACGAGGAGACGAGAGGGAGCAGTTGGCCGGCGGGGCTCCGACTGAGGACGCGGTGGCGCGGGAGTCCACCGGCAGCGGCGCAGCACGGCGTGGCTTCCCGTGCGCGCGGAGGAGGCGGAAGACTCGGCAAGGGGTTTGTCGGTCAGCGGAGGGAGAGGAAGCGGGGGCTGAAGGAGGAGCGTCATTGGGTTTTCCGGAAAGGGGCGATGGGTTCCGCCGCTGCGATGGTCAGGCACGGGCGCTCGGGGATCGGAGCTCCGGGTCGCTAAGGCGACGGGGACGGCGGCTCTGGGCGGAGCGCAACGGGGTCCTGGTGAGTGTTTGGTTACAGTTCCCTTTTCTTTTGATTTTTTTGTGTTGGGGACGGTGGTGATGACGGGTTGGGATGTTGCTGCGGTAGCTGCGGCCGGGGGTGGCCGCGGCAGGGGCGTGGTATCGGTGGTCGGAGATGTGGGATTTGGTGGCGATGGTGGAAGGGGTGCTGTTTGTCGAACGGCTGATGGTGGCTGGGACACCGGGGTGGTCGTGGCATCGGAGTTGAGGCGGGGTGCGGGTCTGGAGAGGTCGGTCGTGGGGTTTTCTAATGATGGTGTTGACGGTCAGATGATGGCGGTATGCGGCTTGGCCGTTGCAGCTGTCGTGGTGATGAAGATGGTGCGGGGTAGTCGGACTAAGGTTAGGGTTAGGGTTAGGATCTGGGATTAGAAATCTATTTATGTCGGGGTGTGTCCGACATGGGGAAGAAAATAATGTATTTGTAACGGATGGAATAAGATATTGGAATGACCCCCGGGGTCGGACCCGAGGCCGTCACGGCTGACACGAAAAGATGTTGGACATGGACACGAGGCACACACATTGTGGAAATTTGTGGAAGAATAATGAAAAGTTGGAGGAGTACCTGCCTATTTATAGGATGTGGGAATTCCCAATTTGGATAAGATTAGGAATAGTTTAAAACCCAAGTAGATAAATCATATATTTAATTTAAAACCAAATCCAAATACAAATCTAATTCCAAATACAATTCAAATTTTAAATATATAATTTAAATAAAATTAAATTTCTAGTATAAAATCCATGAGATAAATAATTTCAAATATTTAACTATTTAAATAAATCCAAAACATTTTTAAATCAAGATTTAAATGTTCCAATAATTTAAAATATGTTTTC
This sequence comes from Iris pallida, assembly GCA_029216955.1. Taxonomy (NCBI): domain Eukaryota; kingdom Viridiplantae; phylum Streptophyta; class Magnoliopsida; order Asparagales; family Iridaceae; genus Iris; species Iris pallida. Next base: position 14,316 of record JANAVB010028195.1, on the reverse strand, counting down.
CAAAAATGCTATAATAATTAATTTCGAAAATATATTATTATTTACAATATAAACTTAATAAAATATTTATGAAATAAATATTTTTGCACGAAAAATTTTATTATTAATAACTGCTAAAAACGAAAAGGTTTTCATAATTAAAATCTTAAACTGGAAATTAATAGCTAGAAATAATTATTGTCTATATTTACTTGAAACTATAAAATAATAAATAAAATATTTTTCTAAAATATGTACGCTCGCACATATTTGCACTCGTCGAGCAAAAATAAAAGTTCGTGCGCGACGTAAAATACGATTATGTGGCGTACAATACAAAATTTTAAATCGGTACCAAATTTTATAAAAATTTAATAGTAGAAATTTAGGGGTTTTACAGGCTAGGAAGCTTAATCCCTCCAAATATTAGGTATGGTGTCGTGATTAGCAGCATTGCACCCAGGTTACTGAAAGGGAACTGTCCTTGACAGCAGGCAATCACCTGTACAGGAGTACCCAAGAGCCTGAGCCTGAGCCAGGTTCAGCATACTCCAAGTCCATATCAGACTTTAATTATGGCCCAACCCCGTATCAGTACCCCTTCCTTATGTTATAGTTACTTTGTTTCAAGAGGAAACCATAGTGTAACGCCCCAGTTCCGAAATACGGGGACGTACACGGCCAGCTACGCCGTATAAGGTATGAATACGCTATACGGTGATGACGGCTGTCCAGTCAGGTTGGGTATTCTATCATGCAATCAATCTAAGGCCTAAATCCAATCTCATATCCACAGGTAAAACACAATGAAACAATATCAAGAGAGATAATCATATGAAAAACAGGAAATACTCATATGAAAATCTAGAATCTACAGTACAGGATAATAATGTAGACAAGTATACCTTCCCGCAGTTCCTAGCATGGTCTAGAACTGAAGCACACCCTCCAAGTCAAGTCTGGAAGATCCACCGGGTTGGTCTCAGACAATCTGGGAACGATCCAGGGTTGGTCAGGCCAACCGCAGCAACTACCAGAAAGGAAGGCTCAAGGACGGGCGAAGAAAACCAGCAAGATAAAATATGACAAGAATAACATCTAAAAACAGTAAATAAAGGTAAGGGATCGTGCGGTACCAACGCACGATAACGATCCACAAGTATAGTGAATCTAACACAATCACAATCTCCCTAGCATCCACTAACACCTGCATTGCCAGCTGGAAATCAATATCAGCTGGCTAGCGGGCAACAAGCCAAACAACACAAAAGGACAAGCGATCACACAATGCCTACGGCTTGCTATTATTAGCTAACTAGGGTTATCACAGGACTAATTACTAACAAGATGCAATAAGACTTCAAAGTCCAGCTCCTGCTTGCTACTACCCGAATGGCCCCAGCAAAAGAAAAAGATAGATATAGCAGGCACACTGCAGTAAGATACATGTGCCCTAAAGAAGTGCCACACTCGACGGAGGGCTGGGAATGCGCTCATCTCGACGGATAGCAACGAATCCCTAGTATATATATAGATACATAGGGCCGGGGACAGACAAGCAACAGGTCACTGGAAAGTCCCCATGAACTACATGATTAATCTAGTTATTAGCCTAGTCAGTTTCATTATGGATCCCTGACCGTGGTACTCAGGGATCCATGTCCTAGACATGATACAAGACAAGACTAGACTGGTGGCTTATACAAGCACAATCAAGAGAAATCAACCACGGTGTCAAGACGGGGTCATGCCTAGCAAGTCAGGACTGGCTGTCGCAACAGCGGTCAAGAGTAAATATGTCATGTCAAGAGTACTAGTCAGGAGTGCGCCACTACGGGACACTATCAAGAATTAAGAGTATACATGCCAGGTTTACTGTCAAGTCCAGAGTGCTAGTCAGGAGTGCACCTCTACGGGCCATTATCAAGAATCAAGACAGGTCCAGGTCATCGTGTAATACCAGGAACAAGGTCAAACCTATCGGTCACAAGAAGTCACATGCCCAAATCGTGACATGGATAACAAGTCAGGTACAAGATCAAAATCTCCACTATAATAGTCTGTCAAGTACACATGGGAGCCTACAGCTCAAATCATCAAGTCGATCCATCCACCTTATCAAACTATCAGGAGTCTCCTATCTACGATGGAAATCAATATCATGTCAGGAAGGTCAATAACCAAATACCAAGCTAATCACTATAAGCAACGCTAGGCCCTCTGGCTCACAAGAATCCTCCAAGTCAATGATCACCAGCAACTAGAAAACGAGCCCCTCAATTACCAAGACATAGCAATCAAACCAGGTTCCCCAACTACCGAAATACACAAAGGTACCAGGTTTTGGGCGTTTAGGAAGTCGAGTAAAAATCATATAATAATACCCTCGATATTCTCCTCGTTCCATAAAATATTCGAAATCACCAAAATCCAAGAATCCGCATAGATCCACCAAGTCAATATCCCGAGATCGTACTCTCCATAATACTCAATCCTCAGTCATATCCACAAGTCACAATTCCCAATACATAGGACAACTGTCAGCTCAATCTGACTAGACTAGGACAACCCCTAGGATGAAGGGTCAGGGGACAAGAGTCCCGTAATAAATATCGTCGAAAGTGGCAAGGATTACACGAACCGCTCTGGAGCAAATCTACAACCCTTAAACCAAACAAAGACCAGGGTTGCTGACCGTCTCCCGAGTGGAACCGCTCTCCTTACGCTATCCGACGAACAAGACAGATCAGGAGCTAGGCGACTGATCTAGTCTGGAGTCTACCTAGCAAGCAATGGGATCAGGTATACTATACCAAGGTAAACAGGCACGAGCCCAGTCCAGCAAACCAAAGGAATGGTTCTGTCCAGTCCTTCGAACCAAATTCCCGATCGTGAATTTTGGAAGAATCCGGCAGAGTCTCCTCTGTATTCTGGACAGGAGCTCCCAACGAATTGGGGCTAAAATCCACTCGGCGCAACCCGACGCGGAATCACAGAATTGCAGACTGAGAACACTAAGTCTCAGCTACCAGCAGCACTACGATGCGTACTGGAAACAAATCGATAGCCGAGAACACTAAGCCCCGGCCTCCAGCAGCGCTACGAGGCGTACTGGGAAATCAATCGAACCCGAGACCACTAATGTCTCGGCCTCCAGCAGCACTACAATGCGTACTGGGCGCCAAGCCAACATGCATAATAATAAAATAACCGCCTCGCAGGGCACACCACAACACATGTCCATAAATCCCTAATCCAAGCACAATCACCGCCACAAGTAAAGTTAGCCAGAGCCGTTACCCGACCGCGAGTCGGACACGGGGCATACAGGGACAATCCATACATGTGAGTCGTGCTCGTGTCCTCGGAGGTGTGGATGACCCATCCGAGTTGCCCGATACGGTCTATCCCAATATCGGACCAAGCTATCCTAAGTTATCATCATGGCAGTTCTACTACTAGGCTACACTAATCATGGTTATAAAATTTATAAGTACAAATTAATTAAATGAAATAAAATCCATGAGAGAGGGCAAGAGCCGTCGATGAGCAAGGGATACTTGCCTAGAGGGCTCGGCTAGGTAAGCAAGTCTTCGACGATCAGGATCCAGGCTAGCACGTCCATCGAGATCCTCAGAACACACAATAAACAATCATTAGAATTAAATAATAAAATAATAACAGGAAGCACGAAAGATGGCAAGAGGCTATACCATACGGGTCCCGCAAGCAGCACAGGGATCTGGCATGGAAACCGAGGCACATGGACCGATACGGGCACGCAAACCGAGACGCACACGCATATCGAGACGCATACGAGAATCGAGACAACTCGAATATCAAGACGAACAGGGAAGAACGTGCACGTAAATCGAGACGTACACCTAGGCCGAGGGATCACGAATATCAAGATGGTGCACGAATCACGCAACACACAAATCGAGACGTGCACGCGAATCGAGACGGCACAAAGACTAATGCGGCACGCAAATCGGCGCGAGCATGCAAATCGAGGCGGTGCGCAAATCAGCGCGCGTACACAAATCGAAGCGATACTAAAACCGAGATGGCACAAAGGCCGAGACACGGGAATCGAGACAACGTGCAAACCGAGATAGCATGGTGCCCGAGACAGCGTGGGGCTCGAAGCGTCCCGCTGCCCGAGGCAACACGTGAATCGAGGCGATACGAAAACCGAGGCAGCATATACACCAAGGTGTACGCGTATCGAGACGGCACATAACCCGAGCAGCGCGGGGCCCAAAGCGTCCCGCTACTCGAGGCATTCACGGAGCTCGAGGGCTCGCTTCCCGAGATGCACGTAAAACGAGGGACTCGCACCCCGAGGGTGCGTCGTACGAGACAGCACACAAATCGAGGAAAAAGAGAGGGGCAGAGGAGCTCACCGGGATCTATCGGTTCCCGGCGGAGGGGACAGCAGCCACGGTGGCACGGTGCTCAGAGAAGAGAGAGACGAGACGAGGGGGCTCGCCGCCAGCGCAGAAGAGAGGGGCGGCAGCAGCAGCGCTGCACCACGAAGGGGAGGCGGAGGAGATGGAGACGGCGGCATCGGCGGAGGGGGCCGAAGGCCACGGAGGAGACAGCGACGGCGATGATGATGGTGGGGGCGATGGTGCTGGCTGAAGTGGAAGTGGTCGGAGGAGATGGCGGTGGTGGTGGTCGCAGAAGTGGTGGTGGAGACGGTGGCTGGCGGTGGTGGGAGCAGTAGAGGCAGTGGCGGCGGTCGGCGGTCGGCGGTCGGAGACGAGGGGGAGGTGAGCGAGAGGGAGAGTGGGAAAGAGGGGTGAGCTCGGGAGAGAGATGAAAGAGAGAGATGGTGAGCTGTGAGAGGGGGGGCGGTTGAGAGAGAGTGGAGAGAGAGAGTTAGGTTTGGGGGGTAGGTTAAGGGTTTTATTAGAAAACAATAATAATAATAATAATAATAATAATAATAATAATAATAATAATAATAATAATAATGGGAAGCTAATTTAATGAACTCCAATAATAATAATAAAATAATATTAATAAAAATTAAATAGAGACAATAATCAAATGTCAGGCCTAAACAATTAAGGCTAACCAAGGTCCGAAAAAATAAATAAAATTTTAAACAAATACTAAATTTGAAAATAACCCATATATGGTCATATACCTATTATCAAAATAGGGATATGACACAGAGTATCAGACCTGTACCTGGTACAAGCATACAATTGGGATGCCTTATAGGTAAAACTTGATTAGAACTTTTTAGAGTATGGTTCTAATCATATAAGCAACTGTAAACTACTTAGATTCAGTTTAAGATTGGTTTACATATGTATAATAAAAGAGTTGACTCAAATCCTGAGATAATAATATTGGAATCAGGACAACCGAGTTCCATATCAGGAAATCCAGGTCGATCACCATGTCATATATGACCTAAAATCTGGGGTAGACTAGCATCTCGGGTATCAGCTTCAGACCAAAATCCTTGGGGCTAACTGGCAGTTGGCATGCCCAGAACCAGTTGCAATGTAGAGCATAAGTTTTAATAACCTTTTACCCATAAGAAGACTTAGATGACCAAGTTACCAACAACCCTATAGTAGACACAAAAGGTTATGAGAGATTCATAGAACATCCTCTAGTGAAAGCAAACTTCATTGAGAGTGAGCTTTGCACCCTTTATTAGGCTCCTTGCATCAGTTAACAGGGTGCTATAGCAGGGGCAGGTAGCCTACAGCAGGCAGGTGGCATGGCACCGAGCTAAGGCAGCAAGTAGATTACTATATGCAAGTATGTGGAAATTTGATTAGATACCTACCATATTAGATAAGAAACAAGTAAAATTAGATTAGATACCTACCACATTAGGGTACAAGGGGTGTGTGTTCTAGAAGCCTAGCAAGAAGATAGATAGGTGCTAAATGCTTTCATTATTTTATTGACATGGTCAATTATCAAACATGTTCTTTGGGCTTGACTCAGTGCATCGACCCATACCAGCAGCACAGGACCTAAGGCAAGTATACCTTTCATTCCTCTGCAATTTTACTTACATGCATTTCCTTTCATTTTACAGTCTTTGGATTATTTATGGATATATGCTTTTCGTGTTATTTTCTGTGGAGTTGTTTTATTGTTTATATTCGTGTTCATGTTTGGCCTTGTGTTTCATGCTTGGAGTTTTCGTCAGTACCTTGCTTGAGTCGTGTCATGGAACAAGTGCATGTAGTGAACTGCCATAGCCTTGATTATCATTTTACACAACCAGAGAGTCCACACTTGGGACGATGGTTGTTTGGTGCACCAGAGAGTGCACACATGGGACGAGGGTGTTTGTCGTGTTCATTGGCACCAGTGAGTCCACACTCGGGACGAGGGTTAACCAATTACACTAGAGAGTCCACACACGGGACGAGGGTGTCTTGCCGTGAGCTAACCAGAGAGTCCACACTCGGGACGAGGGTTAGTGCTTAGTTCAAACCCGTGAGTCCACACTCGGGATGAGAGTTTGGTTCTTCCATTGATCTCGTGTATCGTTCATCCGGTAGTTCATTTATGCATAGTTGTTCTAGTGTTTGTGTTCGTGTTCGTAGTCATTTGTCTTGTACTTGTTCTTTTTTTGTTTATTTCTTGCACATGATAAAACTTCTAGATAGGCATGTATATTATGTATCTTGCTATGTCCTCTGAGGACCTGATGATCTCCTCAGGTTAGCCGAGATTGAGTCAGGAGCAGACGAGTGGGTTGAGTTAGCACCAGGCCGCGGAGTTTATAGTTGGGATTGCCTTAGTCAGCAGGTTGTATTCAGTTAGTTTATCTTTCATGTACTTTCTCTTTCCGTCTATTGGTAGTGGATTTGTGTCCACCGGACGTGACATTGGTTCTTGATATTCAGTTATATTCTTTATTGTTCAGTTCATGTCTTTTTTATTGATCTTGATTATGACATGATTATTCTGTGGATGAGATATAGATTTTTTGTGATTCTAGATTGCCGTGACTTGTGTATAGACTGCGTACTACCGCCGACACTGCGGTGTAGACTGGGCTTGGACACGTTTCGTATCCGAAAAGCGGGTGCGGGTCGTGACAAGTTTTTTTGGTGGCCCATGCAGGTCAACGTTAATCACTTCGGTTACGTCTCTGTACCGTCGTGAGCCTGCGAATAGGATTAGACACTTAGGATCTCATCCACATGTCTTGACTCATTATTGGCCTGAAATCCTTGATTTTATTGAATCCTTGATTTGGATACTGTTGAAAATCTCTTCATAAATTCATTGAATCCTTGAGTTGCATCTTGCTTGAAAATCTCTTCAACGGCTAAAGTATTTTCTTTGTTTCAGTTAAGATGAGCTCTCAAGACAGGAACAATGCTGCACTGAACACTCCACCGACTACATGAGGCTTTTTTACGTACATGACCCCACCGACACAAGAAGGCAGCTCACTCATATGAGTAATCAATCGCAACTCTCGAGATTCCGCAGAGGCGATATTCTACCACCTCCACAGTTTCCTCCGCAGACTCCACCACCAGCACCCGGTCTGCCACCAGCATCTGTCCTACCGCCAGGGGTTCCTCGTCCAGTACCAGTCATGCACCCAGCACCAGCAATGCATCCAGCATTTGCCATGCACCCACCGCCGGCAATGTATCCATCTTCGACGACGTATCCAGCACATGTTCTGCCTTTGCCACCAGTACTGGACAATATCACATTCTTGGGGATCCTCCAGTAGCAGGCCAACATGTTTTGTGATGCCTTGAGGGAGGCACTTCAGATTAGAGATGCTCCACGACAGCGCCCAGGGACGTCCAAGCACTTCATGGACCTTGGGCCCAGAGAGTTTCACGGGACAGAGGAGATTATCTACGCTGATGAATGGCTGGAGAACGTGGAGCGATACCTGAAGATGGCCCGAGTCCCAAAAGATCCGAAGATCGAGTCAGCCAGTGGACAGCTTTTCGACATCGCACGGGCATGGTACCAAGGCGAACCCTAATTTTTTGCTCCAGACGTGACTTGGGCAGAGTTCAAGCGACTGTTCAAGAGGCAATTCTATCCATACGTAGAGCGAGAGGCATTGATTAGACAGTTCGAGCACCTAGAGCAGGGCAACCACACCGTCGATGAGTACACATCAGAGTTTTCTCGCCTCAGTCGCTTTACGGAGAACTTAGTCAGCACCCCAGATGACAAAGCATGACGGTTCAGGAAGGGATTATCGTACGATATTCATTTAGCTATCGCCACTAGCAGAGCCACTACCTACGAGGAGATTCTAGAAGTCGCCCAAGCTGTAGAAGAAGAGCTAAGTCACAAGCCGAAGAGGAATCGAGACACATTAGGAGGAGGCAACAACCAATCAACACCGGCAAAACATCCCAATATTTTGAGAGGACCTCAGCACAGCAGCATCAACATCAACCAAGAGCAGCCCCACAACAAGTTCAAGATGCTTCCACCTGCCAGTACTGCAAGAAAAGAGGTCACGTCTAAGAAAACTGTCGAAGATGGTTAAGGTTATGCTATACTTGTGGATCCAACCAGCACTTATCTTGAGATTGCCCGAAAAAGAATGCGACTGCACCAGTACTACCAGCTGCACAGGGAGGCCAAGCCTATTCCATGAATACGGTGGTTACGACAACACCACAGGGAGTAGCTGGCAAGAATTTTCAGTAGAATTGGCAGTATTATAGATAGGCCATCTTAGACTTTGATTTAAGAGAAATTAAATTTCTTTTATAGCAGTTTATTCAAGACTACTCATGCTAGTAGATCTTGGCTTCATGTGAATTTCGAGGACGAAATTATTTCAAGGTGGGAAGGATGTAAACCCCCATCCTGAATTTATTTTTTCTTTAGTAAAATTATCTTGTTATTTATTATTAAATTGGACCCAATTTAGTGACTTTGGAATTTATAGTTATTTCTAAATAAATATCGAATTGGGTTATTGCATGAAGGGGGCCTTGTCAATATCTGAAGTTTCAGGGACTATAGTGCAAATGTTTCTAATTCAAAATTTTCCTTTATAACCGAAACCCCTGTATTCATATTCAAATTGAATTCAGATAACTCTCACCCTAAAGCTTTGACAAAATCAAATCTGATTCTTCCAAATCCCTCCAGGAGATCAACACGAGTATAAATACGGAGGATTAACCGACCCCCTTCCTCCCTAAAACCCTAACTTCCCCTTTGCGTTCCTAGAAGTTGAGAAGGACCTGTTCGAGGAAGAGTCACCAGGAGGAACAGTCCAGTCTTATTTTCGACCAGGTAAATCTCCACCCTTCGTCCCAATTAATAATTCTTAAATCTGGGTTTTAGTCGACATTGTCGTCAAATATAGTATAGGTATTCGTGATTATGTCTAGGAGATGGTAGATGATCCATATTGAATGTTTTTACACAAATTGAGTTATGATTGTGTAATAAGATTTAGAGGAGTGTATAATGGTGTATCCACCTTTCCTGTCAACAACAACAGAATAGGAGAATTCATATCGATTATCAGGGTCTCTAGGTGCAAGAAAAACATTTAAAATCCTGTCGTGTCTCAATACCAGTACCATCTTGTTATATTAATGCATGTGCTACATAGGTGCTGATCAACTATGTTGAACCTAATCAATGTTCTCCTCACAAATTATTAATGGACTTTCGAACTTGTTTAATTGATGTTGATATTCGATAGGAACAGCTAGGTAGAGGTTATTTATGCAGTTGAATCTCATTTTCCTTTCTCTTGCTGAACTGGGACCTAGATAGGATGAATACATTAGAAATAGATCTTACAGTATCCAATACTATATATTGGTTTACACCTTCATTGTAGTATCTACTCTGAAACTTCTTGGCTTTAAGAAAAGGTTCAAGTTTAGTCAAGATCCAGACATGCACTATTTGATTCTGTTGTTGATTTATGGAGGTTAAAAATTTCTGATGTTTGGGTGCCATATATATATATTACAAAAGCCTGCAGATTTCTGGTACTTCTCAGTTTAAAATCTTTATTCGAGGTGAATGGAGGGTGTATATTTTCCTATGACTGCAACTCTTTGGTGGTGTTGATGCAATAGGCATTATCGAGTGATAGTTAGTACAAGTTATTAGTAGCCAATTGGAAGTTCAGTATAGGTATTGGGGTCCCAGGAATGCATGACCGAATGTGAAGGCAAACTATTAAATAACAACCTATTTAGATAGAAGTTGAGTAAAACAGGAGGCAAGAGGCTATGAGTTATATTGCAGCCAATGGCAAATAAGTTTCAATCCTAGTCTCTGTTATGAACAAAAACAGAGATAAGGATGTTAAAGGATCTGTCATTTTATTAGGCCATTAGAGGTATCTAGCAGGAGCTTCTGAATCCTTTTATAGTTGAATCTTAAATCAAAATGTAGAAGCAACTGAAGGGTGTAGGGCTAGAAAGCTTAATCCCTCCAAATATTAGGTGGTGTCTTGATCAACAGCATTGCACCCAGGTTACTGAAAGGGCACTGTCCTTGAAAGCAGGCAATCACCTGTACAGGAGTACCCAAGAGCCTGAGCCTGAGCCAGGTTCAGCACACTCCAAGTCCATATCAGACTTTAATTAGGACCCAACCCCATATCTATGCCCCTTCCTTATGTTATAGTCACTCTGTTTCAAGAGAAAACCAGAGTATCAGACCTGTACCTGGTACAAGCATACAATTGGGATGCCTTACAGGTAAAACTTGAGTAGAAATTTTTAGAGTATGTTTCTAATCATATAAGCAACTATAAACTACTTAGATTCAGTTTAAGATTAGTTTACATATATATAATCAAAGAGTTGACTCAAATCCTGAGATACTAATATTGGAATCAGGACAGCTGAGTTCCATATCAGGAAATCCAGGTCGATCACTATGTCATATATGACCTAAAATCTGGGGTAGACTAGCATCTCGGGTATCAGCTTTAGACCAAAACCCTTGGGGCTAACTGGCAGTTGGCATGTCCTGAACCAATTGCAATGTAGAGTATAAGTTTTAATAACCTTTTACCCATAAGAAGACTTAGATGACCAAGTTACCAACAACCCTATAGTAGACACAAAAGGTTATGAGAGATTCAAAGAACATCCTCTTATGAAAGCAAACTTCATTGAGAGGGAGCTTTGCACCCTTTATTAGGCTCCTTGTAACAGTTAACAGGGTACTATAGCAGAGGCAGGTAGCCTAAAACAGACAGGTGGCATGGCACCGAGCTAAGGCAGCAAGTAGATTACTAAATGCAAGTGTGTGGAAATTAGATTAGATACCTACTACATTGGAAATAAGTAACAAGTAAAATTAGATTAGATACCTACCACATTAGGGTACATGGGGTGTGTGTTCTAGAAGCCTAGCAAGAAGATAGATAGGTGCTAAATGCTTTTATTATTTTATTGACATGGTCAATTATCAAACAGGTTCTTTGGGCTTGACTCAGTGTATCGACCCGTACCAGCAGCGCAGGACCTAAGGCAAGTATACCTTGCCTTCCTCTACAGTTTTTCTTACATATATTTTCTTTCGATTTACAGCCTTTGGATTATTTATGGACATGTGCTTTTCATGTTATTTTCTGTGTTATTTTATTGTTTATAGCCGTGTTCATGTTTGGCCTTGTATTTCATGCTTGGAGTTCTTATCAGTAACTTGCTTGAGTCGTGTCATAGAACGAGTGCGTGTAGTGAACTGCCATAGCCTTGATTATCGTTTACACAACCAGAGAGTCCACACTCGGGTAGAGGGTTATTTGGTGCACCAGAGAGTCTACACACGGGACGAGGGTGTTTGTCATGTTCATTGGCACCAGAGAGTCCACACTCGGGACGAGGATTGACAAATTACACCAGAGTGTCCACACACGGGATGAGGGTGTCTTGTCGTGAGCTAACCAGATAGTCCACACTCAGGACGAGGGTTATTGATTAGTTCAAACCCGTGAGTCCACACTCGGGATGAGGGTTTGGTTCTTCCATTGATCTCTTGTATCGTTCATCCGACAGTTCATTTGTATCGTTCATCCGGCAGTTCATTTATGCGTAATTGTTCTAGTGTTTGTGTTCGTGTTCGTATTCGTAGTCATTTGTCTTGTACATGTTCTTTCTTGTTTATTTCTTGTACATGATAAAACTGCTAGATAGGCATGTATATTATGTATCTTGTTATGTCCTCTGAGGACCTGATGATCTCCTCAGGCTGGTAATGACTCAACCATGCTGACCATAGATTGGTCGTGCCCAACCATTTCACCCTTGATCATTCTTAAAAACATTTGCATGTCAACTAGACCATTTGACCGAATACTAGCCGTACCAAATCACACTCTTCTTCTGTTTAGTATCGTTTTCATTTTTACGCATGACCAACTAGATCATGAATCATATCACTCCCTTGATTATACCATTCATCATTTTATTCATATCAATTAAAAATTTTGGTTCCTTGATTATTCTTCATTGTCGTGCCAAATCGTGCTCTTTGAAATTTTGGAGACGAAATATTCTAAGGTGGGTAGAATTGTAAACCCACATCCCTACTTTCAAAAGCTTTATGTTGTTTTATTTTAATAAATTTTGGTTAAAAAATAGATTTGATTTGTAACTACTATATAATATATTTGGATGACAACAGAATTTTTGTCAAACGATTTTTGATTTAGAATTTATAAAATATCGTTTAAATTATTTGCTAATATTAATTATTAATTAAATTCATTTTTCTATATTATAATTAGATTGATTCAGTCTTGGACTAACAAAGATATGTACTATCTAAATAATATATACCATATTTTCTAGGTCATTTGATAAACATATTATTCATTTAAATTATTATTTTATCATGTTTAGATTCGATCAAATGCATTTTTATATATTTTAATAAAACCTTGAATTATTTTAATACCATTATGGATTGATTTTGATTTGTTAAATTCAATATTTTTTTAACCTTAGAAAGATTTGATCATCCTAGTCCTTAAATTCGAGGACGAGTAATTCTAAGGTAGGTAGGTCATAAACCCACTTTCCATTTTCTTACATTTTTCATTTAGTTTAATTATTTTTCCAAATCGAGAAATAATTTTTATTCTATTTCTATTTTAGATATTTTGAAGAAAAAAAGGGGGAGATTTGCAAAATTATGGAAGAGATCTTATTCTAGGATTATTTGAATTACTATTTTTATCAAGAGTTATAATAAATACAAAATTATTACTATATTATTTTAGAAGATATTGTATTTATGAATATATATATATATATATATATATATATATATATATATATATATATATATATATATATATATATATATATATACCTGAATTATTCTTAACAATATTTTGACAATTAATTTAATTACAAAGATTATTTAAAGTAATAGGTATCGTTTTAGATAATATTTATGATTGATTTGGAGTATGATTGGGTCAAATTCCTAGTTCCCAAAACCCTCCAACCATCCAAATCCCTATCCCGTGCTCGTGTGTTAAATAACCACTGAAAAGATCACAATCTTGATTTCTCAAATTTCGTTCTATTTTGGAACCTTGTTTAGATTAACTCCGAGGACGGAATTTTCGTATTGCATGGATTGCAAGCCCCTATAAGAAACGAAGGGTTCCTCGATTTAGCAAGTGACTGGACTAGAGTAGCCCAACCTAGCAAATAAGTTAATGGTTCATAAACTTTCTTTCTAACTGTATCATTGAATACCCTCTACCCCTCTTGAAAACTTCATGTTGCTCTTGATTATTCTTCCTTATCTTCCTGTCTATCCTATTTCAGAGCAACGAATGGCCCTGCTTATTAGAATTATATCTTTTAGCTACTTGTGAAATTTGTTGTCTGTTAAATTTTGGGTGCTTGATAGATAAGAGATGATTATAGATGCCATGTGCAGTAGATATCTGTTGGTAGGATTGTTAGCAATAGTTAGAAGATTATAAGTTTTAGTTTTGAGTAGTAGTGTGACCCAGGTGGGTAAAAGTCATCGAGGTTATGTAGTTACAAAATGGCTAGGAGGAGATATAACTGTTTTGAGGAATTAAAATTTAAGGAGATTAAGGTGAAGGTAGATTTTCTTTTTGAATTTTAAGGAATAGTATGAATTATAATTTCGAGGACGAAATTTTTTTAAGGTGGATAGATTTGTAGCTCCCCTTTCCAAAAATTTTGAATATTTTATTATTACTTATTTTATTTAAATGGTAATTTTTAGAATTTTAAAATTAATTATTTATTTAATTCTTATGGTAAGATGACCTTAGCCATGGTTTGAGTTTTGAAGTACCAGGACGACTAGAAATTATGGTAC
>JANAVB010028194.1:0-35074 GCA_029216955.1 Iris pallida | reverse complement strand
ATGAGTATGCCAGATCGTGGAAGCGCCCACTGCCTGGCGCAATGCTACACAGTTGGTTGAGAATCCTCCAAATGTGACCTGGCAGATCCCTGAGATATATATATAATTATATATATATATATATATATATATAATATATATATATTTAAAATATATAATATATATATATATATATAGTATATATATTTTGGCGTATATATATATGTATATATATTATGGTGTGTGTGTGTAATTTTGTGTTCATGAATGGGGGTATAGTGGTTCGGTCAAGGATTAGAATTGGTATGTGTATGTGTTGTAGGGAGGGTATTTGAGAGTTTGTGTGAGAGGGTTTTGAGAGGGGAATGAGAGTGAAGTTGAGGGGGGAACCAACAGCTAACTGCTGCTGCAGCAGGGCAGCAGCTCATTACTGTCCAAATTGTCCCTTTGACAGCTCCCAACTCAAGCCTATATGGCTGTCCCCTTTAGCCCCATTAACAACCCATCAAACCACCACCATAACCCCCTGTTATCAGTCCATAACCACCCCCATATTCAGTCCATAGTTCAGCCTTGGTATGCCCCTACAAACCACCATTTTTCAGTCCTAAAACACCCTTAACTATCCCCATTGACAGCCTCCATCTAGCCTACATGGCTGTCCCAAAACCTGTCTTATTTGCCCCACAAATCAGCCAATCCAGGCCTTAACACAGCCCTGAAATCAGTCCTAAGTAGCACCCATTTCAGTCCCCTAAACCCAGCTATTTGATGCCCCATTGACAGCCCCAAACATGTCCAATTCAGTCCCTATTTCCATCCTAAACCCAGCCACAAACCAACCCCATTTCACCGTTTTAAGGCTCCTTGAACACAGCCTAATGGCTGTCCATTTCAGTCCATACACCCCCAAATCAGCCCCCAACTGTCCCTCAAACCACAGCCACGTACCACCTATAATTCAGCCCTTAACAAGCCTAGTAGCTGTCCTTAAACATGCCCAATATCAGTCTATAGCTGTCCTAAAATCAGCCTTGTATGTGTGTTTGTGGGCCTGTGTGTGTGTGTGTTTATGAGTTTGTGTGTGTGTGTGTGAGCCTATAGGAGTATAGCTAATAGCCTATAGGAGAGCCTATGTGTAAACCTATGGGAAAGCCTATATGGGTGTTATATGTGGGTGTTGTGTGTGAGTGAGTTGTGTGGGTGAGTGCTATAATGATGTGAGATTGGTACATGATATTGGTAAGGTAATGGGTAGGATAAACCAACATATGTTCTAAGATAGGCTAGATACCTAGGATACCTATATTTCTTGGTAGGTAAACCTTAGATAGGATAGTATCTAGCTACCCTAAGGAGCCTAGGCTAGTATCTTGGGTATTAGCGGGATTTCCTTTGTATTGGGCAAGGTATCGGGATTACCTTGGTAAGGGTAATGTAGGTTTTACCTAGAACTAAGGTATTTGAGTTTAGAGTCTAAGATATGGTTAGAACTTGGTTTTCTTGGTTGGTAATGATCAAATATAGTGCTCCTAGACTAGTTTGACTTCGGTTGACCATTTTGACCAAAAGTCAAAAAAAAATCAACCGAGAGTCAAACTTAGCCTTTAAGCGACTAGATTTGACCGAAATCAAACCAGAGTTGACCAGTTGACTGAAAGTCAACAGTTGGTCAACATTAGACTAGTTTGACCTAGGGTTGACCAAAGTTGACCAGGGTTGACCAGTTGACCAAAAGTCAACTGTAAGTCAACCTTTGACCCCGTTTGACCTAGTTTGACTTGGATTGACACTCCAAGTGACCTGGTATGACCTAGTATGAGTCAGTTTGACCTAGATTGACCTAGTTTTGACTTAGACTTGCATTTATGACTTAAATTAGTTTCCTTTTTCAGTATAAAATCTTGTTTGACTTATAGTATCTTATTTTAGGTCTGTGATTACTCTGAACGTCTGTTCACCTTATCAGCTCAGGACCACAAGCGAGTACATTCACTGATAGTTTTATTGTCTTGATATCTACTATATCCGATTCAGTTGTAGTGTCTTACATGATTCCGACACGACGGTTCACGGACTAGTTTACGTCGGATCCTGTCATGAGATGTTATTTCCAGATTTTCCTTGGTATGTTGGTGTGTGATATCCATGTTTCATGTACTTATATAGACAATGATTTGGGAGTGGGCTGATCACCTGCTTTTGAATCCGTGTCATGACGTGCCATGTCCGGATCCATGATACTATTCGAGGATAGGGGAATTATTAGGCGTTATGTGATCAAAGTCTCCCTGTCACTATTTTGCTAGCGCCACCCTCACCTCACGTAGGGTGTAGCAGATACCCCATGTCCATGTTATCCAGGTTGGCCGGCATGACCCTTTCAGATTTTCATGTGATTGTCGGGCCAAGTGGATAATCCTACCATGACTCCCTAGCCGATCACATATCGCTCTAATAATTCAAATCATATTTTACATTTATTGTCGTATCTTATATCTAGTTCAGCTTTACTTTTTGTACTTCTCACCATGCTATGATTTCATTTACTCACATGCTCTACATGCCTTTATACTGTACCATGATTGAGACTAAGTCCTGTTTGAAAGAAGGGTTACAACCCCGATCATTGTTTGGTTTAAGGGTTGTAACTCGGCTTTCGAATGGTTCCCAAGTTGTCTATATCTTTGTCTTATATTTCATTATACTGTCTTTTATAGTATTTGTCAATTCATATGGAACTGATGTTGGTATTTGTACTTGCTCATTCTCCTGACAGGATACTGTTGATAATTTTACAGATGATTCAGAGGCCTATTGCCCGACCTATTATGGGGACGGGTTAGATGGAGTAGACTTGGACCGTGGCTTGTTATAGTAGAGCCACTAGACTTTGCTCACCTTGAGTAGAGTAGCTTAGTTAGATTTGCCTGGCCTGCGAGCCAGCTAGTACCTTCAGTTGTAGCATTTTGTATTATATTTCCATGACTCTGTGTAGTTGTGTATAGCTTTGGGCTTGTGTGGATTTTGAACTTATTTCCTGCTTTCATCTATCCTATTTTTCTTCCGTGCTATCTACCTTAGTTTGTTTATGTGATTGAGACTGTATTGTTATGTCACCTCCATTCGGAGTGTATATACTATACAGGTACCTTTATCTGTTTAGTTGTAGTATTATTAGATGACCTAGACAGCGTTCTACCGTCGATGCTGCGGCGTAGGCTGGACGTAACCACGTTCTCGTGCCCCTAATCAGGGTGCGGGTCGTGACACATTTTTGTGGTGGCCCATGCAGGTCAGAGTCGCAACTAGTGCGATTTCGTAGTGGTGCTCGACTTAGAGCGCTGCGACGAGCCTGCTATTAGGATATATGTTCTAGGTTATGATAGGAGTTGCTCAATCACAGTTAGGAACTCTTGATAGATTCCAGGGATAACCCCTGAGAATCTTACTTCGAAAACTCTTGAGTCTATTCCCACTTGCCTCCATTTACACTTCCTTGATTTGTTGTTGATTTGATTCCTGATGTTCGTTGTTGACTTTGATCTTACATCGTGATAAATTTGGTAGATTGAATTAAGGTATTCCTGATAAGGTAAATGTCTGTTTTATTTATGGAGTTTAGAATTTATCGCAGCCATACAAGCTAGCATGACAAGGACATAGAGCCTGATTTTAGATATGCTTATCCTAGTTATGGAATTTGTATTTTCTTGCAGCCATACCGGTTGGCGTGGTAAGAATTCCAGATGACATGACTTTAGGGTGCATACCTTAGTTATGGACTCTATCGTTTATTACAGCTATGCTTATTGGCGTGGCAAAAATTCTGGCAACATAATTTCAGGAAGACGTATATGGTTATCAGATTATATCTTAAATCGGATCACTTCGTTATGACCGGATGAGCAAGAACAAATTTTTATCATCATTCTTCCCCGTCTTGGTTAACTTTGTCTATCTACAGCCACAAGTAGGATTTTCTCAACATGATTGTTTTGTATTCCGTCTTTCCTATGATTTGACTAAACTCTTCTTCACTAACCTATTGGGTAATTCTTCTTGTCCTTTCTGATAATTATTGAGTGCCTCATGGATTGATGCAAGAAAAGTTCGAAAAGTATATTTATCCTTGTATTACGGAATCGAAAGTTTGCATCCAGAGAAATACTGGCGAGTTATGACTTCAGATAACGACATTATGGTTAAATATGTTTCTCGAATTCTACTTGGACCACTCCTTAAGCATTTTGACTAACATCTTATCCTTTATTTTACAAAATTGTTTGGAAATATCTCACGGATTTAGCCAAGTTAAGTTCAGGAACCTATATTAACTGGCGTGGCAGAGTGCAGGTTCCAATCTTCGATCTCATTTCCGCATTTGCCTCCTTATAAACTGTCTTGAAATTCTATTCCATCTGTTCCTTGATCGTGTGATAAAATTTTGTTCTTGTGATGTGATTTTCTTCTGAGATAAGTCATATGGGCTAGGTCGCCTTGATTATGAAGTTTAGAATCCTCTAGGGTCAAGCTAGCAGGCATAATGAGGACATATAGTCGGGTTATGGATGTATTTCTAGGGTGTGGAAATTTAATTTTAAATACCATAATTCTAGAGGTATGTACCATGGTCAAGGACTCTGTGATTATCTGTCACCCCCAGTTATCAAATTAGGGGTATTTTCGTTATTTTTCAATTTTTATAATTTTTATAAATTTTATTTGATTTTATGTGATTTTTTGGGATTTATTTGGGTTGGTTTGGATTTTATCCAATTCGGACTCAAATTGGAGACCCGGGTAGCCTGGACCCTAGTGGGACCCACATACTAGCTGGACTTGGCCCACATACCATCATAATTAGGTTAGAAATTATTAACCTAATTTTTATGACTTAATTAGTTATTTTAGAGGCTTAATTTGTATTTAAGATTGAACCGAACCAACCCGAATTCAAATAAACCCAAACCAAAACCAAGCTTAATGGGTTGGGGGCTATTGGATCCCAACCCAATAAGACCCCCAAGGAGGTGGCCGGCCATGACATAAAGCCCCCCCTTTGCTTCTCCTCTAAGGAACTCTCTTCTCTCACAACTTCTTTTCTTCCAAGCTTTCTCTCTCCCTCTCCAAGAACCTAGGTATGTTTATAATTCCTATTTAATTCCTTTTTTCATTTTATTTTCCTTCACCAATAATGTAGGGAATGACATTCTCCACACTTTGCCCACCAATTTATAGGTTTTTCCTAAAATCTAGGTTAAGGAATTCATAGGGGTTTTAATATATATAGTAGTATATGTATATGTATGTATATGTATGTATATATATATATATATATATATATATATATATATATATATATCTATATATATATATATCTATATGTGTGTGTGTGGTGTGTGTGTGTGTGTGTGTGTGTGTGTGTGTGTGTGTATATGTATCTATTAATGTGTATTGTGTGGGTAGAGGAATGGAAATGGTGGTGGTAGTGTTGTGTCATGTGAGGGTGTGAGAGTGTGTGTGGTTGTGTGTGTTTGTGGGTAGTGTGTGTGTGTGTGTGTTATATATATATATAATATATAGAGTGTTTATATATATATATATATGTGTGTGTGGATATATATATATATATATGTATATGGAGATGTGTGTGTGAGTGTGTGTGTGTGTATGTATAGATATGTGTAGAGGAGTGTGTGTTTGTGGAGTTAAATGGATGATAGATTATATATATATATATATATTTGGTATATACATATATATATATATATATATATATATATATATATATATATATATATATATATATATATATATATATATATATATATAGAGATAGAAGTAGAGAGGAGAAGGAGGTAGAAGAGGAGAAGAGAAGAAGTGAAAGGACCAGCAGCAGCAGCAGCTGCTGCTGTGTGCTGCTAGCAGCAGCAGGGACAGCAGCAGCATAGCTGCTGTTTTCAGCAGCTTCCCCCCCCCCCCCCCCCCATTTAAGTCCCCATTTTGCCCATAAACCCCCCCCCCCCACCATCTATGTATATATATGTATATTTATATATATATATATATATATATATATATATATATATATATATATATATATATATATATATATATATATAGGGATATAGATAGGTGTTTTTAGAGAGGAAAATGAAGAATATATGTCACGCCCCGCTCCCGTAGGAGCGATCGTCCTCGCTAAGGCGTGATGCCGCACGAACCTAGATTGCGCTCGTGCAAGACAGTTTCATAACGGCCGATTACATTGGCGGCGACGGGGTCGTCGCACAGAAGTCCCAAGCAGAAACATTGAATACATTGCAGCGGAATTTAAAGAAGAACACATGAACACAAGTCATTCAAAAGAATCTCTTTATTGATATTGAATACAAGATTACATTTGTGGGCGCAAGGCCAAATTACAATGTCTCTCGTGCTCACTTTTCTCTCATTTACAAGTCACTCTGCTCTCTCTCATCTCTCGATACAATACTTGAATCCAGCGGAAGCTTCGGAAGGCGATGTCCATACATTATGTCCTGTATAAGTCTTTAATCCACGCGTCCGCACGCTTCGAATCGCCAAGGAACTCCGTGCCTCGACGCATCCAAGCGAGCTCCGTGCCACGAGCTTCTATCTGTGCCTGCACATGAAACACTGTGTGGGTATCAGTACCACTGTACTGGTGGAGTGAGCTCCTCGTCCACCCATACAAAACCTACACGTTTCATTTACTTTGTGCAACATAAACCCTTTTTCGATTGTCTTTCTATTCTTGCCTTAGGATCAGTTTTAGGACCGGCGCCTTAGCGCAACTTGTGTGTCAGAACCATCCCGTGCTTGCAATGTCAACGATCGACTCAGACTTGTCTTGTGACAACGCGGCCGTACCTCGTATTTTGAGGTCGTGCCCAGCAACTCGACATAACTTCAACCAACTTGCCCTACGGCCCTTCTCGACTTTACACTCGACGCCACAACTCGTGCCGAAGCACGACGCCTACGTTGATACCAAATCTTAGGCCCAACATTATGTTCTTAACTTGTACACACACCTTCAACTCGACTCCTTGATATAGCACACTCAATACTCGACTAAATCCAAAGGCACACTCGCGGATTGTCACCGCCATGCCAACATCTATATGAACTTGGTCACTAGCACGACAAGCTATATTGGACCTCCATTGGATATTAGGGTACGTTCGTAAATAACGAGGCACGAACTCGCCGAATTTCCCCTAATACCCGCTCTACGGCGCACCCCTTGGGTAGGTCGCACCCCGTCCAAGGGTCCCGTAGGCACGTGTTCCTCCTAGGCCAGATCAGTCCCGTGGCCGCGACAACTGTCTGAGGAACAAAATCAAAACCCTTGTGCACGGGTACACAAGTTGTCCAATGACCATGCAGACTCGACCCACTTCCTCATTTCTGGACCGTTTCATACTTCTCAACGTGGATAGGAACGCGAGACTCCCGATCGAGGGACCGCCTCGAACTACTTAACGTGGATAGGAACACGAGACTCCCAACCGAGGGGCCGCCTCGAACTTCTTTGAACTCGAGGGAACGACTACTACGTAGCCTTCCAACTTAACTTAAACCAAACGTGTTCCTTAAATGCCATAGACCGTGGCTAACTTTCCAATAAACCAACCGTGGCTCGCCTTAGACCAACACATATTCTACGAAACGCTATCGCCCGAGTTATACCTCATTTGACGGGCCTTGGGGTCGTAGGACTATTTATCTTGACAACCGCAGAATGAGCGGGACAACACGTAGAATAACTTAGGTCGACCGACATAACTTGCCTAACTCACTCAAGCCTACAACATAACCCAAGGGACGAGCAAAGGCTATGCCAAGCCTTGCGGAACAGGACCGTGCATGCTTTAGCAAGCATTTGTGCGGGCGACGCCTATGACTTAGGCTAACTCTCAGCTTTTGCACCGAAGACCAACTTTCTTTCTCCCAAGCCATGGGACGAAGGACCGAGTGTCATTTTCAAAGCACGCCGTGCACCAACTCTAAGCCGACTGTGGGACGTTTTCCATGTTCTAACTCGATTCAAACCGTCGGGATTATTCCCTTAGCTATGTGGATGCGTAGCTTTTATTTATCAAGCCTAACTTGTGCAAGTTGAAAACACGATTTATTATGTGAAGGCAAAGATGAGGAGAGTTTACCGAAACTACTCCACCTGAGCGATGTCTCCGAACAAGCCGTTGCAAGGCTAAGGCCGAACGCCGTCGGCGTTTCGATTCCTCCGATTAACTTTGCGGGACGGGGCACTATAATATAGTGAAAGGATAAGAAGTTAGAAGGAGTAAAGAAATGAGAAGAAGTAGGAGAAGAGGTTTAAGAAGAATAAGAAGAATGAAGAGAAGAGTAGAGTAGAGAATGAGAGAATAGGAAAATTAGAAGAAGAAATTAGATAGGAGTAGAATTTGAAGAAGAAGGGAAAGGATAAGAAGAATTAGAGGGTAAGGAAATTTAGAAGAAGTTAGAAGTAGAAGGGAATAGGAAGAAGGAAGGAAAGTAGAAAAGAATAAGAAGGGTTTTTTAGGAGAATCGAGTTAGAGGGCGAATTTGAGCCCGGAGTATCGGATCGCGATGAAACTTGACGTAGGCCTAGGATATGTGAATTAGATTTTGCGGGTAAGCTCCCGAGTGGAAATCGGGGTCGTAGGGCGCCGGTATCGCGCCGTGTCAGCTAGGGGTGAGCATCGGTTCGGTTCGGTTCAAACCGAACCGAATATGTGAAAACCGAAATAACCGTAAACCGTATTTCTCAAAACCGAAAACCGAACCGTTTTTATAAAAACCGAACAAAACCGAACCGAATTAATTCGGTTCGGTTTTCGGTCGGTTCGGTTTCATGGGCCAATGTGCATGGCCTTCAAATTTTTAGCAAAATGAGCCTATTTAAATAACAAATTTTTAAAAAATATATAACATTATTGTATTTATGAATTATTATATTACATAGAGTGAAAGATATTAGTATATATAGATTGATAGTGGATAGAGAGAGTGCTCAAAGAAGCACCGACATAGAATAGGAGAAGAGAGTGCGCTCAGTTAGGGGTTAATAAACATTAGTATATGTATATTGTGGATAGTTTGATAAATTACTAAATCTAAATCGGTTTTCGGTTCGGTTCGGTTTTTCGGATGAAGAACCGAAAATCGAACCGTTATTTCAAATTTTCAAAATTTTAAACCGCCAACCGAACCGATAACCGAAAAACTGAACCGTTTATCATATTTCGGTTCGGTTCGGTTCGGTTTTCGGTTTTCAACCGTTATATGCTCACCCCTAGTGTCAGCGCGTATCTTGAAATATTCAAGATATCTGCAACGGGCCGTAAGGGGGACTAGACGTCCATTTTATCTAGGTATTTTGGTAGATAACGAACCTATAGGATAGTACCCTACTACCCTAGGGAGATCGGGTCAAAATAACTAGCGTAGGTAGGCTATCTAGATAATCGCCGAGGGTAGAATTTTACCCTTAAAAAGGGTAAAATAGGAATTTAGCCTATGGCCAAGAAATGAGTTCCGAAGTCCAAGATGGACTTGGATATGGATTGTATGGGTTGGTAATGGGTAGAAATAGCCGTCTAGACCTAGTCTTGACCCCGGTTGACCATGGTTGACTTTTTAGGCCAAAAGTCAACTATGAGTCAACACTTTACCCAATTTAGTCCCAAATTCTATTAGACTTGTGCAGTTGACCGAAAGTCAACTGTTAGTCACCAGTGACCTATAGTTGACCTAGGGTTGACCACAGTTGACCACGGTTGACCAGAGTTGACCGGTTGACCAAAAAGTCAACTGTTGACTCAAATGGATCCCGATTGATTCCGTTTGACTTGCATTGACCCAGTTTGACCCAGTTA
Organism: Iris pallida; assembly: GCA_029216955.1. Taxonomy (NCBI): domain Eukaryota; kingdom Viridiplantae; phylum Streptophyta; class Magnoliopsida; order Asparagales; family Iridaceae; genus Iris; species Iris pallida. The sequence goes on along the minus strand of JANAVB010028194.1, from coordinate 25,184 downwards.
GACCTAATATGACTTAGGTTGACCTCGTACAGTCTAGTTTGATGTGTCTTGACCTAGAATGACTTAATAGGATTTAAATTGATTTGACTTTATTTCCTAGATTGAGTATTGATACGTCTTGTTCTCTATAGGTCCTCGAGACGCTGCATTTGCTCCGGTTGACATATCATACCATATTACAGGCGAGTACATTCTCTGACACTTTTCCAATTTATGCTGATTGATATAATCCATGTAATTAGTGTAGATATGCTTGTTCTCGACACATTGGTCACACGGGTTGGTATTCATGGATCCCGACATGAGGTGTTATTCCTTGTTGTCTTGGTATGTCTTATGCAAGCCCCCTTGTAGTTCTTGTGCAGTACATGGACGCCGATTCTCGAGGAGACTTGCTCCCTTCTCGTAGAATCCCGCGTCGTGACGTGTCTTGTTTGGATCCACTCTACCAGTCGGGGATGGGGAGTATTAGTGTAGACATGTGGTCATTATCCACCTTGTTACTCTTGTAGACCTTGTGAGTGTTAATCATACACTCCACGTATGATTAACCAGGCCAGTAGACCTTGTACAAGACCCAAGCCGGCCACATGTTGTAGCTAGTATTCACACACCTAGATATATGATTCTTGATTCTTGTACATGCCATGATCAGTTTACTTGCCTTGTTCTAGCTCTAGTTTTACAGCTTACCTTGTCATGATTCTCACATGTACATTCCATGATTTTCTTGTATATACTCTCTATTTACAGATTATAGCTTTTGTCATATCTTGTGAAATGTTGTTAGTGGATTGTACTCGTTCCATCCTGACAGGATATGTTGAAAATATTATAGATACAGATGAGGAAGACTACAGTACCTACTACGGTCCGGATGATGTAGTGGGCATAGACTTGGAGACTTTGGTCCAGCAGGGCTTAGCTCCGCCTGGCGAGACCTTACCTATTACTTAGTTAGAGTAGGTCTTTTGTACTGGACATTGTCTCCAGCTACTTTTGAGACTGTTTTTATTATGGACTGTATTAGAGACTTGGACTGTATATATTCTTGTGTTGGACTTGACAGGTTATATATTATTTTATCGTCTTGTTGTCTTTTCATTTCAGTCTTTACTTTGTTATCTTAGAGTCGTGATTGAGTACTCGTATATATATTCATTGCTTGTCCTCCGTTCGGAGTTGACCATATTCTCGACAGGTTTTTGTTATATATATAAACTGTTTAGAGTAGAAAAATCTACAGCGTTCTACGCCGATTTTTCGGTGAGGGCTGGGCATTGTCGCGTCACATGCCCTTTTAGTGGGTGCGGGTCGTGACATTATCGTAGCCTTGCTCACTAGCATGACAGAGATTCTGAATATCATGATTCTGGACAGACGCATATGATTATCGAACTGCATGATTTTTCTGTGCTTACTTGTTTAATTTTTGTGGATGAATTCTTTTAAGGTGGATAGACTTGTAGCACCCAGTTTCTATTTGAGAGTAATTTTAAATTTTATAATTTTTGTCACTTAATTCATGCTTTGATTTTAGAGATTTTAAATTATTTTAAATTTTAAGCCATGACTTGTGATTTTGATATTTTACTATTGTTTGGTTTTAATTTCGAGGACGAAATTTTTTAAGGTGGATAGATTTGTCACCCCCAGTTTTCAGAAACAGAGGTATTTTTACCATTTTTTATTTTAGAATATTTTTGAAATTATTTATTTATTTATAATATTATTTTGGGGTTATTTGAGTCGGGTTCGAATTTCAGCTCAATCCGACTTGTAACGGGGACCCGGGGGTAGTTTGACTCTAGTGGGACCCACACACTAGTTAGCCCTGGCCCACATGATATTTATTTTAGTTAGTGGTTAGACTAATTAATTATGGATAGGGTTTGGTTAGATTAGAGAGTTAGAATAACTAATTTAGCCTCAACCATTTAGCCATTTCCTAATATTAATTAATAGGATTAGTGGGGGGGCTATTTTGGACTTTCAATAGGGGGACACATGGCCCATTATGGCCAGCCACAATAAGGATAGGGTTGAGCCTCCCATTTGTCATTATCCATCTATTTTTCTCTCTCTAGTTCTTCCCCAAATTTCTAGAGAGAGTTTCCATTGATTCCTCCACCAAATCCCTTCATTCTTCCACCCAATCTTCTTCTTTCCTTCTCTACTCAAGCCAAGGAGGAAGCTAGCCAAGTTTGGGAGGATTCGGAGCTCGTTCGTGTCCTTTTGAAATCTCTACGTGTCGGTGTCGTGTCGGAAGACTTTTCCTTTGAATCTCTCTCCCGGAAGGTATAATCTCTCCTCTAAACCATCCCTACATGCATATAGGTTGATTTTGACCCATAGGAATGACCCCCATGGTTGTGTCTCCATTTGTGTCCATTTCGTGTCCATTTGGAGACTTTTAGGTGTGTCCTATGTGTAGGTTTGTGTACTAATGGGAAAATCCCTATTGGACTCTTATATTTATTATATATATATATATATATATATATATATATATTGTGGATGATTTATTGGAGATTAAATCTCAGATTTCTAATAGTTTAGATCGTGAGTTTTCTAAGTATCATATTGTACCATATTTATTTACCTATATATTGTATATATATGTGGGTTATAAAAAAAAAAAAAAAAAAAAAAAAAAAAAAAAAAAAAAAAAAAAATATATATATATATATATATATATATATATATATATATATATATATATATATATATATATATATATATATATATATATATATATATATATATTTTGGCTTATGTATATATATTATGGTGTGTATGTGTGCAATTTTGTGTTCATGAATAGGGGTATAGTGGTTCGGTCAAGGATTAGAATTGGTATGTATATGTGTTGTAGGGAGGGTATTTGAGAGTTTGTGTGAGAGGGTTTTGAGAGGGGAATGAGAGTGGAGTTGAGGGGGGGAACCAACAGCTAACTGCTGCTGCAAATAGCAGCAGGGCAGCGGCTCATTGCTGTCCAAATTGTCCCTTTGACAGCTCCCAACTCAAGCCTATATGGCTGTCACCTTTAGTCCCATTAACAACCCATCAAACCACCACCATAACACCCTGTTATCAGTCCATAACCACCCCCATATTCAGTCCATAGTTCAGCCTTGGTATGCCCCTACAAACCACCATTTTTAGTCCTAAAACACCCCTTAACTGTCCCCATTGACAGCCCCCATCTAGCCTACATGGCTGTCCCAAAACCTGTCTTATTTGCCCCACAAATCAGCCAATCCAGGCCTTAACACAGCCCTGAAATCAGTCCTAAGTAGCACCCATTTCAGTCCCCTAAACCCAGCTATTTGATGCCCCATTGACAGCCCCAAACATGTCCAATTCAGTCCCCATTTCCATCCTAAACCCAGCCACAAACCAACCCCATTTCACCGCTTTAAGGCTCCTTGAACACAGCCTAATGGCTGTCCATTTCAGTCCATACACCCCCAAATCAGCCCCCAACTGTCCCTCAAACCACATCCACATACCACCTATAATTCAGCCCTTAACAAGCCTAGTAGATGTCCTTAAACATGCCCAATATCAGTCTATAGCTGTCCTAAAATCAGCCTTGTATGTGTGTATTTGTGGGCCTATGTGTGTGTGTGTTTATGAGTTTGTGTGTGTGTGTGTGTGAGCCTATAGTAGTATAGCTAACAGCCTATAGGAGAGCCTATGTGTAAACCTATAGAAAAGCCTATATGGATGTTATATGTGGGTGTTGTGTGTGAGTGAGTTGTGTGGGTGAGTGCTAGAATGATGTGAGATTGATACATGATATTGGTAAGGTAATGGGTAGGGTAAACCAACTTATGTTCTAAGATAGGCTAGATACCTAGGATACCTATATTTTTTGGTAGGTAAACCTTAGATAGGATAGTATCTAGCTACCCTAAGGAGCCTAGGCTAGTATCTTGGGTATTAGCGGGGTTTCCTTTGTATTGGGCAAGGTATCGGGATTACCTTGGTAAGAGTAATGTAAGTTTTACCTAGAACTAAGGTATTTGAGTTTAGAGTCTAAGATATGGTTAGAACTTGGTTCCCTTGGTTGGTAATGATCAAATATAGTGCTCCTAGACTAGTTTTGACTTCGGTTGACCATTTTGACCAAAAGTCAACAAAAGTCAACCGAGAGTCAAACTTAGCCTTTAAGCGACTAGATTTGACCGAAACTAAACCAGAGTTGACCAGTTGACTGGAAGTCAACAGCTGGTCAACATTAGACTAGTTTGACCTAGGGTTGACTTAGAGTTGACCAGAGTTGACCAGGGTTGACCAGTTGACCAAAAGTCAACTGTAAGTCAACCTTTGATCCCGTTTGACCTAGTTTGACTTGGATTGACTCCCAGTGACCTGATATGACCTAGTATGAGTCAGTTTGACCTAGATTGACCTAGTTTTGACTTAGACTTGCATTCATGACTTAAATTAGTTTTCTTTTTTAGTATAAGATCCTGTTTGACTCATAGTATCTTATTTTAGGTCTGTGATTACTCTGAACGTCTGTTCACCTTATCAGCTCAGGACCACAGGCAAGTACATTCATTGATAGTTTTTATTGTCTTGATATCTACTATATCCGATTCAGTTGTAGTGTCTTACATGATTTCTACACGACGGTTCACGGACTAGTATACGTCGGATCCTGTCATGAGATGTTATTCCCGGGTTTTCTTTGGTATGTTGGTGTGTGATATCCATGTTTCATGTACTTATATAGACATTGATTCGGGAGTGGGCTGATCACCTGCTTTTGAATCCGTGTCATGACGTGCCATGTCCGGATCCATGATACTATTCGGGAAAGGGAGAATTATTAGGGGTTATGTGATCACAGCCTCCCTGTCACTATTTTGCTAGCGCCACCCTCACCTCACGTAGGGTGTAGCAGATACCCCATGTCCATGTTATCCAGGTTGGCCGGCATGACCCTTTTAGATTTTTATGTGATTGTCGGGCCAAGTGGATAACCCTACCATGACTCCCTAGCCGATCACATATCGCTCTAATAATTCAAATCACATTTTACATTTATTGTCGTATCTTATATCTAGTTCAGCTTTACTTTCTGTACTTCTCACCATGTTAGGATTTTATTTACTCACATGCTCTACATGCCTTTATACTGTACCATGATTTGAGACTAAGTCATGTTTGAAAGAAGGGTTACAACCCCGATCCTTGTTTGGTTTAAGGGTTGTAACTCGGCTTTCGAATGGTTCCCAAGTCGCCTATATCTTTGTCTTATATTTCATTATACTGTCTCTTATAGTATTTGTCAATTCATATGGAACTGATGTTGGTGTTTGTACTTGCTCATTTTCCTGACAGGATACCGTTGATAATTTTACAGATGATTCAGAGGCTGATTGTCCGACCTATTATGGGGACGGGTTAGATGGAGTAGACTTGGACCGTGGCTTGTTAGTAGAGCCACTAGACTTTGCTCACCCTGAGTAGAGTAGCTTAGTTAGATTTGCCTGGCCTGCGAGCCAGCTAGTACCTTCAGTTGTAGCATTTTGTATTATATTTCTATGACTCTGTGTTGTTGTGTATAGCTTTGGGCTTGTGTGGATTTTGAACTTATTTTCTGCTTTCATCTATCCTATTTTCCTTCCGTGCTATCTACCTTAGTTTTGTTTATGTGATTGAGTATTGCTATGTCACCTCCATTCGGAGTGTATATACTGTACAGGTACCTTTATCTGTTTAGTTGTAGTATTATTAGATGACCTAGACAGCGTTCTGCCGCCGATGCTGCGGCGTAGGCTGGACGTAACCACGTTCTCGTGCCCCTAATCAGGGTGCGGGTCGTGACAGTGGAGACTCATGAGAAAGAAGGGGAGGCTCCATCACAAAGCTGCCGCATAGGAAAGAGGATCATTTGTAATTTGGTCCTAAATGATGATACTAGCATATACTCCCACTATTATTTTTAACTACCAAATACCCTCATTTTTGGTAGGGAAGAGTAAAATATTTAAGATATACCCCTACTTTTTTTTGAATTTTTTTTTTCTGTGTTACATGAGGGTGGGGGTATTTGCTAATTAAAAAAAATAGTAGGGACATATGGTAGTTTCATCATTTGGAATGGGGGCATTTGCTAAACTATCCCTATTTTTTTTTTTTTTTTTTTTGACAGAAAAACTAACTCCTAATAAACTGAGGGTAGTAACTTATAACTAATAAATAGTTCAGAATATTAACTAGCATAATATGAAACTTTAGGACATCAAGTTGTAAAGTTGTAATAAATGAAAATATATATTTAACTACAATTAAACCATTTTTTAATACTGAAGCAAAAATAATAATTTTTACTTAGAGCATCCACAACGAGATCGAGGATTCAAGTGTTATATTTTGACTTTAATTAAATTCTGTAGCACTTAAAGGCTACAGTGGACATTTGTCCACACTTAAAAATTGATGGAAAACTATCAGACACTCTGGATTTGGAGAGAGGAGATTAATCTAGAATATTTGTTTCGAATGTACCATTGTGTGCCAATATCAAGACACACAAAAAGTAGTAATTTAAACAACTTTTAATAATTTGGAGTAGTGGCGGAGCATGAGGTGGGCTGGTCCGCGCTCATGTAGACCGGGCTTAAATTTTTTTACTAGGAGCTAACAGTATATTATCAAATGATTCACATGTAAAACAAGTAGTTGTTTTAGCCTAACTGGTAGAGTGGTTGGGTATGTATATATGAGATATATGGTTTAAATTCCGTAGGTATTGTGTGGATTATATATATATATATATATATATATATATATATATATATATATATATATGCTTCGTCCTTGATTTTGAGTATATATTTGAAGTGTCTCCAATATGTGGATGCTCATATATCATTTGTACAAACGAATTACGCCAATCCATCGACTTTCCACGGGTGCCATTCAAATGTCAAAAGTTATACAAAGTCAGTAAAAATATACTAAATGTTTGGAGAAATTGTGTTGGTAATTGCTGCTCTCTTTCCTTCTCTCCCTCCCAATTCATACGTATTCTTGAAAGATGGTAGAACCCTCGTTGGAAAAGTCCATCCCTCACAATCCTGACCAACATTGCGTGTTTAAAAAAATAAATTACTGACTATTTTTCGGAAATGAAAATACTGACCGACTGTTCTGACTTTAAACACACAGTACTGTGCGGTGAATATTCCCTATAAATTCGCAATATTGCAGCAATTAAGCAGTTCAATTGAAACTGGGTGATCAAGCTAAGCTAGCTAGAATGTCAACGTCCATGGGGAACTCCCTGCCGGTGCCGAGCGTCCAGGCCCTCGCCTCCACTTTCGACAGCACGAGCAACATCCCCGAGAGGTACATTAGGCCCGAAGCCGAGGCCGAACCCGTGGCCGACGCCGACGAGGGTTTTGAGCTTCCCGTCATCGATCTGCGTCTGGCCCAGCGCTCGCAAGAGGAGTGCGACAGGCTCGGACGCGCCTGCGAGGAGTGGGGCTTCTTCCAGGTTCTCTTACTGATTGCATGTGCATGCATTCTCTTTTTCTCTAGCTACCAGGGCGGCCCGGAACATTTTGATGCCCAGGACTAAATACAAAATGATGCCCTTTCTTTAAAAAATATATTGAAAATGAAGTATCAATTTTTTTTTTTGCATGATATAATAAGCCAAAGTGAACTCTTTTTTACTGGGGCCTGATACATGCCAATTAATCTTAAATTTTGCATGAATATATCTTGGCAAATGGCAATACTACTTCGAAAAAAATTCCGATGCAATATAATATTTAACATTTTTTGTTTATGCTTTTTCAATACTAGGATTGAGATATATGAACTTGTTTGCCTAATTTATCAACAACAGAGAAACTCAAGAAACATAAAAAAAAAAAGCTAAAATCAGGAGGAACAAAAGGTACAAGAGGAAAAAAAGTTACAAAATATTTCAGTTTGAAAACGAAATCATTGTGAAATCTTAAGTGCAAATATTTACGAAAAGATATTCAACACTACGAACCTATAATTTTAAGTGTGAAATCTTAAGTGCATAGATAAACGAAAAGACTCATCGCCATCGGCTCATCAGTATTCAACACAAACGACGTGAAGAACTTTTTGTGTTTCGATTATAAGCAAAAGAGAGAATTAAAATGAAAAATTCAAAAAAAAAAAAAAAACTTATTGCTAGTCATCTGGAATTGAAAGCGACGTGAAGAACATTTTTCCCTCAGAAATGCAAAAAAAAATTTGAAGTGATGGGAAGACTAGTTTTTTTTTCTTTAAAATTGAAGAGTCGAACGGCTATCCAATTCCAATAAGCCATGCCCTAATTGTTGAATTGCTATAATAATTTTTTTTTCTGACCTTGGACTTTGAAGAAGAAATCGGAATAACAATGTTTCATTATTGTTATTATTACTAACATTTAAAATTTTTTGGGGCCCCTAGGGATTTGGGGCCCTGGGCGCAAGCCATGTTTGCCCCTCCTCCGGGCCGCCCCTGCTATATATATATATATATATATATATATATATATATATATATATATATATATATATATATATATATATATATATATATATATATATAAACTAATAAATACAGGTATAATAAAAATAATATTCAATTACAGTCAAATATTTTTTCTAACATGTGGTTAAGATGAGATATATTATTCTTGTTTGGTTGAATTCGATTTTCCATGTTGATATATATAACAAATTTAAATTTTTTCCAACATTCTTTTTACATAATTTATTTTTTTAAATAAAATAGACCATCATATAATTACGACGTAGATGGCTCACTTTTGAGCCGTTTTAAAGCCACATTATATAGTAGAAATATATGATCTCCATGTTTGCATGCTGATCATGCTTTTCTTAATTTTTCCTTTTTTTTATATATTATGATAACATAATGAAAGATGAAAGAAAGAAAAAAAAAATAGAATGGAAACTCCAACAAAACTACAACGTTGCGGGACCGAACTCGAGTGACTCTTGTGGTTATCAAGAAGAGATATAAGATCCCGACTGGGTGGCGAAAGATCAGTGGATCGAGCCACGGGGACGTATTATTCCTTCTATTTATTTCGTAGGAGTTGGAGGCACTGGATCCAACATACATGCAATATAGCATGCACAAAATTTCGTACGTATCGTCGGATATCTATAAAAAATAAAAGAAAAAAAAAAACCCTCTGCTGGCAAAGTCATGAAATTGCCACAGCTAAAACCTATCATACGACTTTTGTTGTATATTTTCCGTGGTCAACTATGGCCTACTACGGACAGAAACGGATACAGGAATATGAAAGAGGGGTCAAAAAATTTAATTATCTTTTTCTATATCTATCCAGGGTCGTCTTAAGTTTAATAAAAAAAAATTATGAGGAACAGAAGTAAAAATTATGAAGAAAAAAGTAAAACTTGATGTAAATATGTTTATAGAAATTAAAAATTACAAATTTTGTAGGGGGGCAAAACATATAATCCACGAAGGAAATTAAAAAAAAAAAACATAAATATTTAACTGGAACGCAAAAACATATAAAGAAAATAAGACTTTGCAAGAGAGTTTTTGAATGTCATTCAAGAAATCTCCAAGGTGAACGATAGAATTTTTTAATATTCTGTGTGATCCTTGTAAGGTTTTTTTTTGTTTATTCAATAAAAAAAATTGTTCCGCAGAGTAGATCGAACTTGACCAAACCACGATAAATATTGTGCATTTATTCTTATTGCTATTTAATTGTTTAATTATATCTTGCTATTTACTTATCCACTATGATTAGGGGTGAGTGTTCGGTTTATTCGATTTCAACCGAACCTAATTAGCCAAAACCGAATAAACCGAATTCTTAAAATTCAAAACCGAATTTGAACTGAATTACCAAAAACCGAAACCAAACCGAGCTAAATAATAAATTTGGTTTATTCGGTTTGTTCGGGTAGACTTTTTATATTGTTTAATAGGTCGAACTCAAAGTTGGAATCGTGGTTAAATTATATTAAAAATTATAATTTTATACACAATTGTTTAATTTTAAAGTTGCGTAAAAAGTTGGACTTAGTTGTTAAATTATCAAAATTGAAATTCAAAACACATACATAGAATTGTTGTTTTTAAAATATGATAATTTAATCACAAAATATTGAAAGAATGTGAGGTATTTACATAATTATATAATTTTTATTCGATTTTCGGTTTTGGATCAAAATCAAAACCCGAAACCGAAATCCAGTAGAAAATTTTAGTATTTTGAAAACCAAAACTGAACCATTTTTTTAAAACCGAACCGAATATCTTAATCGGTTCGATTTTCGGTTCAAAATTGAACATTGCTCACCCCTAGCTAAGATCATTATTTATGTCGCTTCTGAATTGGGTCCTCGGTTTCTCTTACGTACACAATCTAGTTACTAAAAATAGTGACTCCATAGAGTATAATAATCACGAAGTCAAGGGGGAAAAAGTACCTTTCTTAGTATATATTCATCAATTCAATAAACTTCAAAGTGTTAGGAATCAATCTACGTACATGCATGGTTTACTATTTATGTATTGTATAAAGATAAGATGAGACTTATTTTCTAGTCTATATGATTTCACGAGGTTAAAGCTTAGCTAGGTTGAAGATGCCTAGGAAATTAAGTGTATTACTGCACTACAAACTTGAACTGTCCAATTATTTATTTAATTATCGTTCAAAACAAATTATTAAAGGACTGTCCACTACATAATAGACTGTTAAAATTTATGACAGTCCTAAATATACAAGATTTCAGAATTTTTTTTACAGTCCTAACAACGTATATGATATTTTTACTGTCATAACCGATCTAGGATTTATGTTGGACCGTCAAAAATTTTGACTCAAAAAAAAAAAATATTGTTCATTTAGGACAATCAAAATTTTGACAATCCATTATGCAGTTGGCAGTCCCTTCATAAAAATTTTTTTGAATGACAAACTTGTAGATAATTTTTTTTTTTTTTTTGGAAAGCTATGAGTAACTTTTGTAGCCCCTTGACTAGTACTCATTAAACTGCTCATGAGGTTGGCTGGATGGAAATATCTTGGGTTTCATAACTAATTTCGTTCTGTAGACAAAGCGATGATTAGAGTTAGCTAGTATTCTCATATTATTATAATTAGTAGTAGTAGTAGTAGTAGTAGTAGTAGTAGTAGTAGTAGTAGTAGTAGTAGTACAAAATTCCGACGTACGTGTGATTGATTGTGTACGTACGTGTCATGCATGCATGCAGCTAGTTAATCATGGGGTGGCAGAAGAATTGGTGGACAAGATGAAGGCCGACATTGTTGAGTTCTTCAAGCTTCCTTTGGAGGAAAAAGAGGCTTACGCGCAGTTACCGGACGGCTTCGAAGGTTACGGCCAAATATTTGTGAAGTCGGAGGAGCAGAAGCTGGACTGGGGAGATATGATCACAATTTTCACCAGACCTCATTCTGTGAGGAAGATGAGATTTTGGCCAACCCATCCTCCCACATTCAGGTAATTTAATCTTGTGTATACTTTTTTTTGTTTTTTGGAAATCCCACACACACACACACAATTGGAGGTCTCGAACCTTGCCGGTCTCTCCGAATTTAATCTTGTGTATACTGTCAATTTGCCAAATCTTCTTCCAAGCATTATTGTTTGATTTGAGATTCATACCACTACTTGTAATACAATCCAATCAACATAGTTGTTGTAGACAAATGTTAGGATACTACAAAAATAAATTACTAGGCAGCAATGCAGTTTTTGGAAATTCTAGTTATAATACTATCAAACTTCTGACAATTCTGTGCATATTCACGACTCTCAAAATTTTATCAGTATTATGCATATTCAGATCTGTTAAAATTTTGACAACACGTACAAAGTTAGTAATACCAAATTTTTGACCGTCCTAAAATAAGCAAGAACTACAAAAAAAAATGACAGATATACACAAGACTGCCAAAAGTGTATTGTATCTTAGTAATTTTTTTAGTGCCCTAAATATTTGTCCTGTTGAATAGTATAAACATCTGGAAATTGCTAAGAAACCCAATTTCGGGGTGGGCTTTTATGAAATGCCCACCCGCTGGATAAGTTTTATGAAATACCCAGAATTAAGTATTTTCACGTTAAATATTCCAAGATTTCCTTTTAGATGCCACCCGCTAGAAACTGCTATTTTTATAATACCGAAACTACCCCTCCGCGCGAATTGGTCATCTATATGTATTTGAATTCAAAAAACTCAGATCTGGATTGCGATTTTCGTCTTCTTCTTCTTCACGGGAAATCTGAATTCCATTGCTCTCATATTCAGCAGAGATCGCAAAGATCGTTCGTAGTTCGGTGTGTTTTTCTTCAGTCGAACTCAGATCATCGCTCGTCATCATCATCACCATCATCATCATCTTCATCGTGGAGACATTTGAACTCAGATCTTCAATTGTGGAGAGAAGATCTTTCTTCTTCTTTTCCATAAGAATTATCATCGCTTTGAAAGAAGAACGAAACTCTTTATTCCTGAAAAAACTAAATTACACGTTTTAACACTGGAAATGACCATTCTCCGTCTTAATTAGGACGGAGAATGGCATTCTCCGTCTTAATTAGGACGGAGAATGCCATTCTCCGTCCTAATTAACACGGAGAATGACATTCTCCGTTTCCGTCTTAATTAGGACCGAGAATGTCATTCTCCGTCTTAATTAGGACGGAGAATGGCATTCTCCGTCTTAATTAGGACGGAAAATGCCATTCTCCGTCCTAATTAACACGGAGAATGACATTCTCCGTTTCCGTCTTAATTAGGACCGAGAATGTCATTCTCCGTCTTAATTAGGACGGAGAATGGCATTCTCCGTTTTATTTAACACGGAGAATGGCATTCTCCGTCCTAATTAACACGGAGAATGGCATTCTCCGTGTTTCTAACACGGAGAATGGTCATTCTCCTGCGTTTTAACACTAGAATGACCATTCTCCGTGATAAATTACACGGAGAATGGCATTCTCCGTCCTAATTAAGACGGAGAATGGTCATTCTCCGTTTAATTTAGCACGGAGAATGGCCATTCTCCATCTTAATTAGGACGGAGAATGCCATTCTCCGTTTTATTTAACACGGAGAATGACATTCTTCGTTTCATTTAACACGGAGAATGGCATTCTCCGTGTTTCTAACACGGAGAATGGTCATTCTCCTGCGTTTTAACACTGGAATGACCATTCTCCGTGTAAATTAAGACGGAGAATGCCATTCTCCTGCATTTTATGGTTAGCTGAAACTTTGGAGGGCCATAACTTTTGACTGGGAGGTCGAAACGAGGTCCCGTTTGTCGCAAAATGAGCGTATCGTCGAGGAGACTGAAAGTAACAGCTTCATCGTTAGACGGCCTTCCGAAATTTTAGATTCGCAAAAAAATGATGTTTAGACCTCCGTTTTAGCACTTTTGTCGTTCGTCCCGGTCTTTCCGAAATTTTTCGACGAGTTTTTGAAGATTTTTGAGGAGAAAACCTAGATTCGAAAGTGAGCAGCGTATGGAAGAAGATAGAGTATTGAAACGTTTTTTTAAGAGCAGTTTTGTGGGTGTTTCCAATAAATTAAAAGGAAGGGCAAAAGGGTCATTTGGAACCCGCTTTGGATAAGTTTCTCTAATTCTGGGCACGCGATGAAAGTTTTTTTAGCGGTGGGTTTTACATAAAACTTTTTTAGTTTTTGGACATTTCATAAATCTTCCCACATCAATTCCTCACCACAAGTCTTGGTTTAAAATCAGGCTCAGTATCTCTTACATGTATTTTAGACGAATTCTAAACCAAATTGCATTGTTGCACGAATCTATCACAATACATCAAAGTAATTTTCTATAATTTTGGTGGACTGACAGAAACTTCAACAATAACTCGGATATGGTTGTCATTCTTATTCAGTAAGTAACTCATATGATGATATCTCGTGTTCTCTCACGAGCAAGGGCGGAATTATCGTTTGGCTTAGGTGGGCTTTAATCCACCCAAAAAAAAAATTGTTATGGATCAGTCCGCATCTCAGTCTATCCGGCCCACCCTAATCCATTCCAGTCCATTCCAGTTCTAATTCTTGGTTCTGCCGTTGCTCACAAGCATGATTGGGTTGTCCTATCTGAAACTAATTTTGGTTGTCCCTTGGTCCTTATTGTGAGCCGATCCTGGTAGTCATCCGTGAGCCGGACCTATAGTGGAATTACGCTGAGGTTGGCAAATTGTCCTAAGAGAGGGGAGTTGTCCAAGCCCCAAGTTTTATTAGACTTACCCTAGGACCGGCCCTGCTCACATTCTGAGTTCGTTACCCAGCCCCAGAACTTGTTTCCGATGAATCTAATGAAGTACACATTCTGAGTTTGAGTAATGACTTTCAAGGTTCAATATAGACGAGGAAAATTTTCTCCACAATTAGTGTGCCTACTTAAGTCTATATTGGTGGTGCAAGAGAACTGGACCTCCGAAGCTAAAAAAAGAAAAAGAAAAAAAAAGGTACAAGAGAACCGACAGGGATAAAATAAATCCATTATGAATAATTTAACTGTCAAAAAGTAGGAACGCAAAACTTAAGATTGGGGACTGAGAACATATGATATTTATTTATGTCTTATATTGGAAAAGTGTAAAGATTTCATAAATAAGGTTATATATGTAGGTGGAAGGTGAAATTATTCAACGAGTCCGGCTCATCGTGCACCTTCAATGAAGATGAGTGCATGCAGAACAGTCCTCCTCATCTCCATCAATCAAATGGATAGAATGGAAGGTGCACAGTGAGCTAGATTTACTGAATAATTTTTCAGGTAAAAGATACGTCTCTTTCTTTTCACTGGAAACCAAATTTTATAAACTTTGGCTAACTAAGACCACAGTCCGACAAGATATGAACATTGATTGCTCTACTACCATGCTAAAATTATTATAGTTTTACCCAAAAATTCGGAGTTACAATACAGTTTGAAGATTTTATGATTTATATTTAAAAGAATTATTTATATTCCTCTTGGATTTGGTTTTTAAAGGGATACTCTGGATAAATACACCTCGGCGGTGAAGGACGTGACCAGTTGTGTACTAGAGGTGATGGCAAGGAACTTGGGGCTTGATTCAGAAGTTATGACGAAAACTTTCAAGGACCACCCGCAGGGGGTGAGGATAAATTACTACCCACCGTGTCCGGACACGAAGAAGGTGATTGGCCACTCCCCGCACTCCGACGCCACCGGCCTGACGATCCTCCTCCAGGCGAATGATGTTCAAGGTTTGCAGCTGAGGAAGAATGGCAAATGGCTCCCCATCAGACCGCTGCCGGGGGCTTTCATCGTTAATATTGGCGACCATCTTGAGGTAAATTTAAGAGCTAGATTTTATAATAGCTTAGAGTTTAACTCTCACTCAACTCTTTTAAACATCAATCCAAGCAGACATAAGTCTTGATATGTCCAAATTAAAAGTTTGGTCCCTACATTTTTATTTTTTATTTTAATTTTCCGTTATACCCTCGTTGCCAGTATGCAAGGGCCGGTCCAAGGCATTTGATCACCCTATAAAGCTAATTTTGGTTGCTCTTTAGCCCTTAGACCTCGTTTGGTTCGCTGAAAGGAAAAAAAAAATTAATTCTTTGATATTTTCTTTAGATGAAAACATTTGTTTTCACTCTTTTTTTTTTTTCCATTCTTTGCTTTCCTCCTTAATTCCTTTGGCACCTAAACATAGAAAAGTAATGATTTTCTTTTTTCAACCTCATGATTCAGTGAACCAAAGGATGACTTATTGTGGACCGATCCTTGAGGGGCACCCGTGATCCCAACCTCTTGTAGGGTCACACTATCTAGGGGTTGCCATAAGCGGAAGGGATTGTCCAAGTCCGGAGTCTTGTTTGGCTTACACCACTGGGCGCGGTCCAGCCAGTATGTGTTGGTTATTTCCTTGTACTCCTTTTTTTTTTTTTTTTATTATTATTATTATTTTTTTCTTGTACTCGTTCAGTGAAAAAAAAAATCAGGATTTATATTTTCAAATTATACATGTTAGAGCTTAAGCTCTGAGCTGATAAAAAAAATTCAGAATCTAAACTTTAATTAGTTCTAAATTCAATTGTTCATAGCCCCTTGGTTTGTTTCATACAAACTAGACAAGTGATCTCTTCGTTGAACAGATGTTGACCAATGGGAAGTACAAGAGCAACGAGCACAGGGTCGTAGTAAACACCGAGAAAGAACGCCTGTCCATTGCAGCGTTCCACCCACCGCGCCACGACATTGTCCTCCGCCCTCTACCGGAGCTTGTGCAGGGAGAGGTCGAGAATTACAAGGCGACGACGTTCGCCGACTTCATGAAGGGCTTCTTCTCTGCGAAACTCGACGGGAAGAATTATCTGGAGACCTTGAAGTTGAACAAATGATATCATGTTTGTATGTCAATATTGACACATCTTATTTGTTGTTTTGTATGTCCAATTGTCGCACAATAAAACCGTCCAAGTGTGAAAATAATTTTATTGTCTTGTCTAGTAGAAGTAAAATATGTTTGTTTTTTTCATTTCCATTGCAAGTTTACTTCAAGAATATATTGTTTTGTTAAATATTGCTTCAATATTGTCTCTCTAGCATTTGATATTAAATGATGGGAGATGTTAAATGATGTGAGCAGATCTGATGTCCTCAAAGTTGTTATTTCCATGATGTCCCCTTTCTAGTTCTTTAAATAAAAATATATGTATTTTATTTGTGTGAGAGGGAACATTATGAAAACATCAGTTTTGGGAACAAAAACAGATATGTATTCTGGTATATGTGTGTGCTCTAGATTCATGTAATTGGTAGTTCAAGTCTAGTCGTATTTTGACGTATGTGACGTTATCGTATTTACCTTTCAGGATTACAATTTCAAAGCCTCGATTTTTGATCTCTTAGTTTTTACAGATCCAATGATTCTTGTGGATGTCATGTAACAACAATTCGATTACAGAAACTCAAACGGTGTAATCAAATAATATTTTATGAACGAGTTTGAAAATTTTCAAATTCTCCTAAGAAGTAAGCTAGCGTTTGATTGATTTACTGTAATATAATTGAATTCTCCTAATATAATCGTAATCGTAATGTAAGATTTTTGTTACAATAACTTTACAGGCCAGAAGTGATCTATACTATAATCGTAAGAATAATTAGTTGTCCATTTCTATGGTTTGTACGCATTTTGTTAAACTGTTTTCGTTGTTTTAAAAACAAAGAACACCTCCTGGGTGCTTAGTTTTCAACTCACTTTCTTCTATGTACCGGAAGGTAAATCTAATTAACTCTATAAGCCAGGAGGTATTTTTATTTTTAAAATAATATAAATAATTACCAAAATACATATAAACTATAGAGGATTACAAGTAATTAACTCATAATCTGTAATCGCAATATAAGATTTTTTTGTTGCAAGAACTTGACAGACAAGAAGTGGTTATAATTAGTAGTAGGTCAGCCTACATCATCACGTGCCGTACCTACCTCTCGCAACCATCATCACGTGATATGTGCTCAACTACCACAGTCAACTACTACTTTCCAACGAGTCCTCAACTAACACAGTCAACTACTAATTTCAAACGAGGGAAGTGATCCTCTTTTCATGTAATTTTTAAGTACGAAAGGATCACAGGAGCATTAGTTTTCTACAAACACATATGTATAAGCCTTTGAAAAAAAATGATATCATCAGCTATATATATTTGAAAAAAAAAAAACGACACCTATTATATTTAGACGTGTGTTGGACTACTCTGAAGTATCCTCGGTGACGTGTCCCATTCGAAGCAATATGGACACAGCTTTCTTTCTTTGCGAGAGTAACAGTGCTTGCCAGACCTTGAATTAGAAAAATAAATTTTATTGACTTTCGTCCCACTTATTAATATTGATTTGTACATAGAAATAAAGTATTATTAAATTAGTTCTAGAGAAAAAAAAAAGTTTGAATAAATTGTGTACAGAGGAAAAAAGTTTCGGATGCCGAAATAGGAAGGTTTTAAATTTAATTTAGTGTTGATTTATTTTATTTCTTTCAAAATAACTGAAAATTTGCTGTTGCGATATGAATTTATACAAAATTCGCCAAAACGGTAAAAGTTTTTCAAAATTAATGAAAATGATATATATTGACAGACGGAATGGCGGAAAACGAGCAGACAGTCAGGCGAAAAATGGACGCGGTCGATTTTTTTTTGGCTCGTTTAGTTCGCTGGAAGTGATTGGCAGAGAGTTGGTTCGGATAGATATGAATGGAGTTGGGTTGGGAGTTGAAAGTTGGGTGTTGGAGTTAAGAGTGTTTCTTCCTATATATGAAGAGGGGTTCGGAGGAGTGAAGAAAATGCAGAGGAGTAGAAGAGAAAACAGAAGGTGTTAGATTATATTTGTAAATGTAAATATGGCCCATAAGCCCAAATGTAGACACTATATATATTGTAACAAATCCTAGCAATGAGAACAAGGTATTATTATTTCCTACATGGTATCAGAGCCACCCGAAAAATCCTAGCCGCCAGACTATAAATCTCCCTTCCCCTCCCGGCTCCGACTGAGCCGTCCGCCGATCCGCGACGATCCGCCGATCCCCGCCGTACGCGCCCGCCGCCGTACGCACCGACCCGCCGTCGTACGCCCCCACCGTCGTACGCGCCGATCCGCCGCCGTACGCGCTGATCCGTGCCCGACCTGACAGCGCCGATCCGCGTCGATCCGATCTCGATCCCGACAGTGCCGATCCGCGCCCGACAGTGACGATCCGCGCCGATCCTGACAGCGCCGATCCGCCCCCGACCGAGCCGATTCGCGCGCCTGACCGTGGCAGCCCCGCCACCGACCCAGAACAGTCCGCCGTACGCGCCGACCCGCCGCCGTACGCGCCAGCTCCCGCCCGATCCCGATCCCGACAGCGCCGATCCGCGCCGATCCTGACAGTGCCGATCCGCGCCCGACCTCGCCGATTCGCGCACCTGACCCCGTCCATTAGCGGCAGATTCGTCGGAGTTGTACAAATTTTTCCTGATCGCGGTCGATTCGCCGCCGACCCCGTCCATCCGCGGTCGATTCGTCGGAGTTGTACAAAATTTTTGTACACCCGACATCCGCGATGGCAGATGATGCTGCGTCCAGCTACTCCGTCGCGACTGGCGGTGGCGGTGCACACAACCCAAATTATCCTAATCCGAAGGATCCATATTTTCTGAGTTCTGCTGATCAACCAGGAAATATCATTACTCCTATTGTTTTCCGTGGACCGAACTATGCTAAGTGGTCTCGGTCGATACGTCTCTCCCTGATCTCTAGGCGAAAGATCACTTTTCTGGAGGGTACTGAAGTCAAACCTGTTAATGATGCTAGCAAATTGCTTGATTGGAGATGCGTGCAAGCACTATTGGTTCAATGGGTTCTTAATACCATTGATCCGCTCTGAAGAAATCTTTGCCGTACTTTGAGGAGGTTTATCGATTGTGGAACTTGTTGGAGAAAAGATTTGTTGTTAGCAATGGCACTCGAAAGCAACAATTAAGGTGACTTTGGCTGAGTGTAAACAGACGGCTTCGATGTCTGTGGAAACCTACTTTGGAAATTTGCAGTCTTTGTGGGATGAACAAGCTGCTTATTTTCCATTGCCTTATTGTACCTGTGGTGAACTTGCTGCAAAGCTACAGGCTATGAGGGATGAAGACCACTTTCAGGACTTTATGTATGGGTTGAATGCTGAGTTGTATGGTCATACCCGATCTAATCTTCTGGCTTAGGATCCTCAGCCAAGTTTAGATCGGGCATACCAGGCAATCCGTGAGGAGGAGGATATGCGAAAAACTCAGGTCCAATCCGCTGCTGAGGAGGTGTTGACGCTGGCTATAAAGACTTCACCTCGTCCGTCTTCTACTTCTAATAGTAGGACCTCAGATTCCAGGGACAAATCATGTATGATCTGTACTCAGTGCAAGAAAACAGGTCATGATGTTGCAACTTGCTTTGCCAAGATTGGCTATCCAGAGTGGTGGGAGACACGTCCTCGGCGTGAGGGCGGACGTGGTGCTGGCGGTGGCAGAGGCCCGCCACCACAGCAGAGACGTGACGAGGGACACGGTACTGGTGGCGCAGGGATTGTTCATCATGTCGCCGCTGCTGGTCATGGTGTCCCTGCTAGTATTGCTGGGAGTTCGACAGATATGATGCATGGAGGATATCCTTCACCACTCTCAGGTGAACAATGGCAGAAACTGATGAGCCTGCTGGGTAACGACAATCCTTCCAACCCTGGCTCTTCAAACTCTGATCGTCTGATGGGTATGAATTCTTCTGTCACTTGGATATTCGATACTGGGGCTACTCTTCATGCGACAGGCTCTCGTGACTGTTTAGTTGATTGCTTTGAGGGCCCTGTCTGTCCTGTGATTTTGCCTGATGGGAGCACTATTGAGGCTGTTCTGAGAGGCAAAGTATTTTTGACTGCTTCGTTGGTGTTGAAGGATGTTCTTTATGTTCCGACATTGACTTGCAATTTGATCTCTGTCTCACAATTGATTGGTGCCAGAAATTGTGATATGTTATTTACTCCTGATTTGTGTTTTGTTCAGGACCGAAGTACGAAGATGGTGATTGGAGCAGGTGAACAAAGGGGTGGACTTTACTTCTTGGGGGAGGTTCCAGCTTCTTTGGCTTCGGTGATCCTGGCATGCAAAGAAAGTGATTCCGAGGTTTGGCATAGTAGACTGGGACATCCTTCAGATAAAGTAATGCAGACTTTACCTTTTCTCTCTGGTAGTAGTGTGTTTTCTCATAAGGCTTGTAATATTTGTCATCAAGCTAAACAGACTCGTGATGCCTTTCCTGATAGTAGTAGTCGTGCTTTGAGATGCTTTGAACTTATACACTGTGATCTGTGGGAACCATATCATGTTCCGTCATCTAATGGGGCACGATATTTTTGACTTTGGTGGATGATTTTTCTAGAGATGTTTGGGTTATTTTATTGACGGATAAGTGTGATGTTTATTCTATGTTTCTTAAATTTATTGCTATGGTGAAGCGTCAGTTTGGGGCTGATATACGTCGTGTGCGGAGTGACAATGGCACTGAATTAATTGTTTATGAAATTATTTTTTATCTCAAGGTATATTGTTCCAAACATCATGTGTTGGGACAAGTCAACAGAATGGATGGGTGGAAAGAAAACATCGACATATTTTAAATGTAGCAAGGGCATTGAGATTTCAGGGTTCTCTTTCCGTGGATTTTTGGGGGAAATTTGTTCTCGGTGCATGTTATTTGATAAATAGAACTCCTTCTAGTATCTTGAATTTTAAGTCTCCTTATGAAGTTTTATATTGTTCGGCTCTGTTTTCCATAAATAAATTCACTTTATTTATTTTGTATCTGAGAAAATTACAACTGTAGGAATCTAATCTAGAAGACGATTACTTTATCCCTTGGACGATGCGATGAAGAATACTCGAACTTTGAAGAACTTGGACAGCAACTGGGCAATCTCTCTGTTCTCTCTGAAATTGACTGTAGTGTCTGATGAAGATGAAGAAACTCTTTTTTATAGAGTTCAGGATAACTGTCCTTAAGCATACGCTCAGGTAGTTACTTGACGTGTGCATAACTGCAGGGACGCGTGGCAAATTCTGATGGAGACACATTAGCGTGCGGTTGAAAGTAGTGGAGCATGTTCAGGAGAGATTGATGGCCTGGATGCCACGTTGCATAACTTCTAGAGAAGTGGATAACTGGTACAGGACACGTGAGAACGTGTGTTAACTGTAATCCTGGATATGGTTGCTGTAATACGCTGCCTCGTTGAAGGAGAGTTATACGCTGACTTGGATGATGTAAAAACAAAATAAAGCTGATACGCTTACTGGAGAAGAAAGGAGTCGTACGCTCACTTGATGAGGAAGGAGTCGTATAGACTTCATACGCTCACTGAAGAAGGAAGGAGTCGTATAGACTTTATACGCTCACTGAAGAAGGAAGGAGTCGTATAGACTTCATACGCTCACTGAAGAAGGAAGGAGTCGTATAGACTTCATACGCTCACTGAAGAAATAGCCACGTGGCCATCATCAATCTTCTCTGATAAGCCATATCTTCAAATAACTGTCAAAAGATTTTCTCGAGCGTCGTGACTGCAGATATGACGGCTGACAGACTGTCAAAACTGACAGTAATGATGGCTTTGCATTAATGATCTGCTGAGCTGTCCTCGTAAAAGACAAAACCGGCTCTTTGAAAACCTATATGACGGCTAGTCTCCATTGGACAGCTGTCTTTGCACAAAAGACGACGTGTCAGATTCATCCTTTATTAAATATATGCCGTACTGTCATCCCAAAAAATAATAAAATATTCACTGAGCGTATGGCCTGTAGATGAGCGTATGGCCTCGACTGAGCATATGGCTTTGAGCGTATGGCTTGGACTGAGTCTTATGTCAGCGTGTCATAATTTTCACACCCTACAAGACCCCCTTCAAAGTTTTCGAACTTTATGAGTTTCAAAAGTTCGAAATTACTTTGAACTTTAAAGTGAGAATAAGTCCTGACACGCTGGCATGAGTATGTTATCTTCCTCAATATCAGTGCAAATCTTTAGGGATTTTGTTTAGAGAATATCCGCCGTTTTGAACTTCTTTCTTTCTTCTATAAATAGGTCTCCCAAAACCTATTTTATTTCTTTACCAGAGCTTTTGCCTTCGAGAGAGAAAAGAGCTTTCAGAAACTCAAGATCTTTCTTCTTCTTCTTCGTCTTCAACTCCATCTCCATTAATGGCACCCAAGATTGATGCTGCTGCGAAAGGAAAGGGGAAAGCCCCTGAAGAGTCATCTCATCCTGCCGTCGACACTGCCACTACCAAGAGGACGGCCAGTCAGCGTGTTTCACGCGGTGAACGGCCATTGAAACCTCTTTATGGTGAGGACGAAGATGATGATGAACAAATAACTATTCCCTTTTTAGGGCTCTGGTTAGAACAAAACTCAGAAAACGTATCCCTCTTTAGGGTCAATACGTCAGCAAATACGCTTCCTTCTTTAGGGTTTAGCCGTATTCCATATTTTTTATTTTTACGAAAAGTATGTTTGGAGCGTATATCTGTAAGATACGCGTATAGAGATACCAAAATACGCTATCTTTAAAAGAATATGCTATGGCAATTTGTCTCTTTGAGATACGTTAACTCCTGTGTTAACATATTTTTGATGATCATCTTATCAACCATACGCTGATATGCTCAAACTGATCATAAACTGAACTTTAAAAACCATTCACTTAAGATAAAATCTCTTATACGCTTAAAGAAAACTGAGCGTATGCTGAACCTTGAGTCTGCCATACGCTTAAAGAAAACTGAGCGTAAGCTGAACCTTGAGTCTGCCATACGCTTAAAGAAAATTGAGCGTAAATTGAGCTGTACGCTTAGTAAAAACTGAGCGTATGTTGAGCTGTACGCTTAGTAAAAACTGAGCGTATGTTAAACTTTATCATCTCTTGACATTGAAGATTTTTTTTTTAATACTTTATTCTTCATTTGCAGTGGATATTCTGGCTCAGGAAGCAGAATTTGAAGGAAGTATGGGAAATAATTATAGAAGTGATCTATCTCATGTTCGTTTTCCCCAATTTGACGGACCTTCCACAAGAATAGCTCTGTTGACCAATCAGGAAGATGATACTTTACTGAACCTGATGAGTGGACTGCCGTTACAAAGTGTAGATGGTGTTGCCCATTTGAAGCCAGCATTCCTTTTTGGAGATGCTATTGACATGAATTCCCAGCCTGCTCTGGACAAAGTATCATACAGTTACTATAGGGATGGTGATGTAAATCAGTCTATGTATTTGACTGGTTTAACAAAGAGTATCAACATAGCCCGTTTATTCCATTCGGGCCAGCAAAGACAGATGAAGTGGGATATTACTCCATCCCGACAAGCTAAGGCTGGGTGGATTGGATATCGTCAAGGAAGGTTCCGCAGTGGTACTGAACCACATGTCACTTCTCTGCGAGGACTATTACCTGCCACCCTCCCTCCTGAGGATTCGGCACTGCTGAAGCCAGTCAGAGTCCCAATTTTTGCCAATGAATTTGTTCAATTAAAGAATGCCATCTACCCAAAACAGTCAATGAGGCTGACTGGTCTAGTAAATCCAGAGAACACTAGATGGACTGCTCTAGTGAGATAGATTTTGCGGAACTTCGGTGCACAGTTGAAGGCGATAGGTTTATATGATGCCATTAAGTGTACTGCTTATGGTTTCAAACCAAACCCGGATCTGTTTTTGGCATTAGCGGAGAGATATAACTATCGGACTGGCACCTTCATGACCCCAAAGGGCGAGATGGGATTCGCCCTTCATGAAATGGCATATATATCTCAGCTACCCACGGCAGATTTGCCATATGAAGAATATATCCCTTTTGTTGACGAAATGAATAAGATTTCTGCAGCCAACCCACTAATTTTTTATGTATTTGAAGAATTAATGTGTCATTACAGCATCTGTAAAGCTTTTTATAAGGGACAAGGTGGAGAGGGGGACTCCAATTGCTATTCTTCGAAGTGGATGGCTTATTTGTTTCAAGGCCGCACTGACGAAGTCCAAAAGAAGAAAAAGACCGAGCAGTATGTCGAAAAATTCAAGCCCTTGAGTCAAGCCGAGATTAACAGATTAATTCGAGAGACTAATCATGATGACATTGTCGTCGAAGAAGACATCGACAGCTACAAGGCCGGTGATAGATTAGAAACCTATATTAAGCAGGGTGGCCGAGAATTGTCCGATGAAGGTCATCTGGCCGGTTTCATATCTCTTTGGCTGAGGAAATTCGTAGTTCCTGGCACCTGTTCGGCAGACATGATGCACAGAGGAGTCATCTTTGCAGCAGTCCGTCTGGTTTTTGGGTATAAAATGGATCTATTAACGGCAATGACCTGCCGTCTGAATGCCGGATTAAGGGCATACACAGATAGGATGTTCGAATTGGCACGGAAGAGCTTGACGTCCTTTTCCCGGGTAGAAATGCCCTTTACATACTTGTTTGGATGGCTGCTTCTTCATTTTGAATCTCTGATGAGTGCTGGGATGGCTAGGCCAGATGACACTTTCCTTGAAA